>JASDQU010751901.1:53915-72676 GCA_032191745.1 Picea mariana
GCTCAGAATCGCAACCCTGAGACTTCACTGGCCTGCACACTCTTTGCACGGCACTGTGCCTATCTGCACATTTGAAGAAATGAGAACAAAAGCTATCTCTAACTGAACCCTGCAGTCACGCACTCCTTGCAGACAAATTCCACTGCACTCCTTGCAGGAATCCTCTGGCTCACTTAGAGAAACAATTGAAACTCATTCACTCTTCCTCTCCTTCAGACTTCAGTTTCGAAACATGAAATCACATGCACAGCATATACAAAGAAAATGCATGACAAGAAGCAAATATTCATGAGCATAACATCAACACACAGAGAATAGACACATAACCATGGAATTGAATCAAAGCTTTCTTCTATTAATTCAATGTTTGTACATGGGTGTTCTATACACATCTCTCTTCTTGCTCTTCTCTTCTTTCTCCTGCTCTCGATATCAGAATAATGTTACAATGTACAAAGGAGGGTGTCTATATCCATTTTCCCTCTCGAACTCTAAATCTATCAAATCTATAATTAAATTCCTATCTACCATCCTTAACTATCTTAAATGCCTCATCTACCTAAGGACCTGAGCTATCCGCTCAAGGTCCATTTACAATATACAAAGTGTGCTTCATTAAATCCACACATTAATGTTTGGCGCAACAATATCAAAGCGTTCTCAAAATTTGTGCTGGTGTTGTCCAGCTGTCTTCTACTTTCGTGCTGGCTCGCTTGATGTGTTTTCAATGCTCCTGTATCATACTCCTCGGCTTGAAAAATTTCATGGGCTCCTGTCCATGAGCTCCTACACGGCCTGTCCATGCTTCTGTATCACTGCTTCAGTCTCCCAGCTGGCATCTTCCACTGGGTGATTCTTCCATTTGACTAGGTACTCAAAATACTGCTTCCGCCTGGTCTTTCTGCCCACTCGTTTGTCCAGTATGCATTCCATCTGCGGTTTTTCTGCTACTGGCAATTGCTTCTGCCATTGGATTACTGGTTCCTCAGTTCCAGCCACTACTTTTCCAACCCTATATGGGTATAAATCTTCCACATTAAATATCGGAGATATCTTGATGCCATCCGACAACTCAATTTCATAAGCGTTCTCTCCAAATTTCTTCAGGACCCTGCATGGCCCAATTTTCTTGATTTTTAATTTGTTGTATATTCCCCTTGGGAACCTTTCCTTTCTCAAGTGTGCCAGAACTAGATCACCAACTTCGAATTGAAGTTGTCTCTGATGCTGATCAACTCTATGTTTGTACTCCTGGTTTGAGTCCATCAATCGCTGCTTCACCTTACTGTGAAGTTCTTTCATTGCCTCAGTGAATTCCTCTACACTCGCACTGCTAGTCGCAGTCTGTTCTGACTCCCTCAGTTCAGAAACTCCCCTCAGTTGTGTCCCATACACAATCTGAAATGGAATTTTGCCCGTACTCCGATTCACTGAATCGTTGTATGTGAACTCTGCTTGTGGAAATATGTTGTCCCAGCTGCTATGGTGCTCTGTCACCAAGCTTCTCATCAAGTCTCCAAGACTTCTGTTGACCACTTTTGTCTGTCCGTCTGTCTGCGGATGGTAAGCTGAAATAAATGTCAAGTTATTCTCTAGCTTATTCCATAGCATCCTCCAAAAATGACCTATGAATTTTGTATCCCTGTCCAAGACTATGCTTCTCGGCAATTCATGAAGTCTAACAACCTCTTTGAAAAACAAAACCGCGATGCGCATCGCATCGTTGGTCTTCTAACATGGAATAAAATGTGCCATCTTAGAAAACATGTCTACCACTACAAAGATGGAATCAACCCCTCTCTGCGTCCTCGGCAAACCCAATACAAAATCCATGCTTATCGCCTCCCATGGTCTCTCTGGTATGGGCAATGACTGATAAAAACCCGGGTTTTGTTTCCGCCCCTTCGAATGTTGACAAATTCGACACCTGTCAACAAAACTCTTGACATCTTCTTGCATGCCTGACCAATAATATGATTCGCTTAGCTTTGCGAATGTTTTTTAGTGGCCAAAATGTCCTGCCAAGCCTCCGCTGTGTTTTTCCTTTAGCAAATTCTCCCTCATGGAGAAAATTGGAATACACAGTTGATTGCCTCTGAACAACAATCCTTTCTGAATCATGTAGTCTATCCATGGGCTCCGATCTCTGAGAACTGGATTCTCAGCTGCTTCATACGCTTCTGTAAAATCTGCGTCTCCTGCGTACATTTCCCTAAGGTTTTCAAAACCCATTGTTTTGACTCGGAACTCCTGCAGCAACAAACGTTTCCTGCTCAAAGCATCAACCACTTTGTTAGCAGTCCCTGAAATGTGTTTGATAACAAATGTGAAATTCTTCATATACTCTACCCATTTTGCATGCTTCTGATTCAACTTATTCTGTTGACTCACAAACTACAATGCATGATTATCGTTTTACAATACAAATTCCTTTTGGATCAAGTAATGCCTCCACTTCTTTAATGCCTGGATGATGGCATAAAACTCCTTATCATACGTGGAGCATTTCAGCTTTGCGTCATCCATCTTCTCACAGAAATATGCAACTGGCCTATCCTCCTGACTTAAGACCTCTCTTATGGCATATCCGCTTGCATCACATTTCACCTGAAATGTCTTCTTGAAGTCCGGCAACACCAACACTGGTCGTTCCGTTATCTTCTGCTTCAATAGATTGAAGCTCTTCAGCCTCTGTTGTCCAATGAAAAGACTTGTGTCGCTTCTTCACCATGTCCATCATTGCTGCGCTAATTCCACTAAAATTCCTAATGAATTTCTGGTAGAAACTAGCTAATCCAAGGAAACTCCTCACCTCAAAAACATTTCTCGGTGATGGCCAATTCTTGATCACTTCCACTTTATTCGAATCCATTTTCAACTCATTCGCTGAAATAACAAAACCCAAATAAATGATCTCTGTCTTCATGAATGAGGACTTCTTCATGTTGATCAACAACTTCTCCTGATGTAGCTTCCTCATCACAATGGCCAGATATTTCAAGTGTTCATCCTTCGTCTTACTGAAGATCAGTATATCATCCAGATATACGACAACAAATTTCCCGATGAACTCCTTCAGGACTTCATTCATCAGCATCATGAATGTGCTCGGCGCGTTTGTCAGACCAAATGGCATGACCAACCATTCGTACAAACCTTCGTTTGTCTTGAATGTTGTCTTCCATTCATCACTTTCCCTCATGCGAATTTGGTGATATCCGCTCTTCAGATCAATTTTCAAAAAATAATTTGCCCCACTCAGGCAATCCATCAGATCATCCATTCTCGGTAGTGGAAATATGTACCTGATGGTAATTTTATTTATCACTCTTGAATCGGTGCACATTCTCCAGCCTCCATCCTTCTTCGGACTAAGCATTGTTGGAACAACGCATGGACTCAGGCTCTCACTGACCAATCCTTTGTCCAACAAATCTTGGACCTGCTTCTTGACTTCCTCATTTTCTTGCGGCATCAGTCTGTAAGCAGCCTTGTTTGGTAGAATGGATCCTGGTATGAGGTCTATGTGATGACTCACACTCCTCATCGGTGGCAACGAATGAGGTAGTTCGTCCATTATGATGTCAGCGAGCTCTTCCAACAGTTCCTGAATCTCTTCTGGCAAGTCATCCACTCTCGTGCTAGTCAGGACAATTCTCGGTTTCCTGACCACAAAGAATTGTGGATCTTCCTTCTTCTCCATCTCTGTGAGAATTTCCTTCCCACTCATGAGAAGTATCGTGTTGCTTACTTCCGGCTTCACCTCTTTATCCTTTATCGGAAGCAACCTGTGTGTTCTCCCATCCTTCTCCAAATTGTATGTGTTCATCCTCCCGTCATGAACCACATTTCGGTCATATTGCCATGGTCTACCCAGTAACAAATGACATACATCCATGGGAATGACATCACACAAGATCTTATCCTTATATTCCCCCATCTTGAATTCAAGTAAACACTGTTTAGTGAGACTCACTTCATGACCCTTCTATAGCCATGAAACTTTGTATGGACTCGGGTGATCAGTTGTATCCAGCTCCATCTTTTCTACCATCTTGGTCGAAATGAGATTATTTGTGCTTCCGCTGTCCACAATAACCTTGCACTTACAGCCCTTGGTCTTGCATGTGGTTATGAACATTCGAGTCCTTTGAGATGTGTCCTCCACCTCCTTCTCGAGTGTTAAGAGAAATTTTTGCACCGTTAGTGACCTCCCACTTCCGGTGTCTTCATTCACATCACGCCTCTGCGCTTCAGCGATGTGAGCTTCTCCTTCATCTTTCGTTTTCTCTGGACACTCAAATGACTTGTGCCCATTTTTGCCACATGTGAAGCATGTGATTACTCCACCTCGGCCTATTCCTCTACCTCTGGTACGAGGAAAAGTTTTTGCGTCATCATAATCTCCTCTCTTTTCATTATGCTATCCTCTTTGTTCAACCTGTGGTTGTCCTCGCTGCGAGGTTCCACCTCTTTCAATCTTACCCTGAGGTTTCTTCCATTCCTCCTTGGGCTTCTGGTATTTATCCTGGGAAACTGCCTTGCCTATGGGCTGACTTCTTCCTCGCCCTCACTGTCCTTGCTTATGGCTCAGCTTCTCCTCGGCTTTCAGAGCCATCTAGTAAGAATCCTACACCGTTCTGATGGTCCTCATGCTTAATTCATCCTGAATGTCGTATCTCAGACCATTCAGGTATCTGGCTACCTTTTCATCATCACTCTCCCGATGACCTGCTCTGATGTTCAGTCGATAGAATTCCTCGGTGTATTCTTTCACTGTCATCAGTTTCTGTCTCAGGTTCTGCATCCTTCTGAACAGATTAATTTGGTAGTCCCTTCCTTCATCTTCACAATCATTCGATCCCAGCTTTTGATCTTTTGCTTGCCTTTGCAGCGTCTATCTGCTTGAAGCTTGTCCCACCATAATGTTGCATGTCCCTTCAACTTTGTGACAGCATGCCTTACCTTTTTATCCTCTTCGATATCCTCATAATCGAAGTAGGTATCAAGAGATCTGATCCATTCCAGCAACTCTTCTGCATCCAGGCTTCCTTCATAGACTGGAATGTCCATTTTGGTCTTGGAACTCATCCTGGCGATAGATTTAATCAATCACTCAGTTCATGCATCCTCTGCTATGACCTCTCCTTCTTCATGTCTAACTTCCTCTTCAACTTCAGAATCACTAAGATCCCCTGCACCAACTCTACGTCTCTGAGCTGTCTCTATCTCTTCAAGCCTTGCTCGGAGATCTCTCATCTGTCTCTCCATTTCTAGATTTCCTGCCAGCCTGCCTCTTCTTCGCACATCCCTGTCTTCTGGACTAGGTGATTTCCTTTCTCTTCTGGGTGGCATGATGAATATTGTCTCTCTCTGCTACAGAAAACAAAGAGTCAATCCCCGCTCTGATACCACTTGGTGCTGACCTACCCTCCCTAGTACGTCCGCTCCACCAGGACCTCCTCTTCTCTACAGCCCAAAGAACTCTAAGGTTCTTCTGATCCCCTATCGGGAATCCTGCATACCCACAGTAACTCTCGGTTGCGACCCTCTCTTCTTCCTTTCGGAGGATCGGTGCTCGCGCCTTCACGAATTCAACAACTAAGTGCTACGCCTTTGGATCCCCGAGATCCGACGCATCAGTCAACTCACTGAATTTTTCCCCTTACCAGGATTTCTACTCTATCATGCCTCACGCACTCGGTACCTCGCTACTTCGCTTCTCGCGACTCCTAGCACTCGGTCCTCCAAACCCCGAGTTCCGATGAACCGAGATGCCGATGTTCTGCTGTCGCGATCTTGCGACCTCACGCCTTCGCGACTTGAACTTCCCAATAATCTGACTCCCAACTTCTGAGCCCCGAGTTTGCAAGATTCCGCCTTCTGCCACTTGTCTTCCACTTACTCCGGTGGTCCCACTTGACTTATGTCACTGTCGGAATGTCGCACATCGTGACTTTTCGATTCCTGCTGTCAACTCTTTGATGTACTTCTCATGAGATCCCAATAGGCGATCTCACGACTAATACAATGGCTCTCGACCGACTTGTATCAGCACTCTGTCCCTCCTGAGCTTAGAACTCCTCCTTTCTACGCGGTAACTTCCTTGCACCTCTACAAGATCCAATGACCCCTTTGATTCTCGCAACTTCCCCTCAGAGAATTTCGACTGTCCATCCTTCCTGATGAAATCCCCAAAATGACGAGACGCTCCTCTGTGGAACTCGTCACCCTGCAGTTTGAGTCTTTCATGCTTGCTCAAAAGCTTCGATGCCCACTTCTTTGTGCAATCCTTTGACAAATTTGGCGACCTATCCCTCCTAATCTTGTTCTCAACTTCTCAAGTCCTTTGAGAACTTCTTGCACGCACTCCTTGTGACAAATCTTCAACAACTTTCTAAGTGTTGAAGTCTTCTGACCCTGTGCACTCCTGCAGTAGCAGTCTTTCAACCTTTTGCTTAGAATCGCAACCCTGAGACTTCACTAGCTTGTGCACTCTTTGCACGACATTGTGCCTATCTGCACATTTGAAGAAATGAGAACAAAATCTATCTCTAATTGAACCCTGTAGTCACGCACTCCTTGCAAACAAATTCCACTGCACTCTTTGCAGGAATCCTCTGGCTCACTTAGAGAAACAATTGAAACTCATTCACTCTTCCTCTCCTTCAAACTTCAGTTTCAAAACATGAAATCACATGCACAGCATATACAAAGCAAATGCATGACAAGAAGAAAATATTCATGAGCATAACATCAACACACAGAGAATAGACACATAACCATGGAATTGAATCAAAGCTTTCTTCTATTAATTCAATGTTTCTACATGGGTGTTCTATACATAGCTCTCTGCTTTCTCTTCTCTTCTTGCTCCTGCTCTCGATATCAGAATAATGTTACAATGTACAAAGGAGGGTGTCTATATCCATTTTCCCTCTCGAACTCTAAAGCTATCAAATCTATAATTAAATTCCTATCTACCATCCTTAACTATCTTAAATGCCTCATCTACCTAAGGATGTGAGCTATCCGCTCAAGGTCCATTTACAATATAGAAAGTGCGCTTCATTAAAACCACACATTAATGTTTGGCGCAACAATATCAAAGCGTTCTCAAAATTTGTGCTGGCGTTGTCCAGCTGTCTTCTGATTTTGTGTTGGCTCGCTTGATGTGTTGTCGATGCTCCTGCATCACACTCTAATACAAAAAATTCGCCCAATAAAAAATTAGAGGCCCCTTAATTTTTCCCATGAGAGAAATTTCGCCCCTAAAATCATCTATGTTTATGACTAATCCAAAAACTAGTCTCGTGAGACTAAGGTAAATTTTGATGAAGATGTTATTCTCTTGTTGTTGAAGTTGAGGAAGGTCTATAGGTTTTTGATAACATATACCAAGTATGTTACAAAGTTACGGGTATGTTTATATGCATTGTTTTAGGGTTACATGCTGATGATGTTATGGTGCATGCTTTAGGCAAGTCTTTGGTATATTGTTGAGGCATTGGCACATGCTTGAAGCACATATGAGGTGCATGGTTGAGGCATATACTTGGTATATGATCTTGGTTGTTTGGTACTTTGTTGAGGAACTTCATTGATGATATATTATGGTACATGGTGTATGTAATGATTGAGACATATCATAAGTGATATGGTATATGGTTCAGGCACATAGTTTGAGGAGAATATTGGATATTGGGCACATTGTTTGAGATACATTTTTGGTATATGTATGAGGCATTGCTTGGTATATGTATGATGCATGATATGGTGTTGGAACATGGTTTGGTACATGTTGTGGTAGAGGTTATGGTACATAATTGATGCTTGGTATGGTACAAGTTGATGGTTTAGTACATGCCTTGGTACATGGTTGAGACACATATCTTGTGATGGTATGTTGGTGATCTTGGTACATGCTTGATAGAGGCATGTGTTGGTGATGTTGGAAATTTAGTTGAGAGGTGTCCTTGGTATATGATTCATGTGAGAGGATATAGTTGAGTATCGATGATAGTGACAGGTTGGAAAATTTGATCAATGACAGTTTGATGTGACAAGTTGGATACAGTGGCAAGTTGATGTGACAGGTTGGATACAGTGACAAATTCGATACAATGACAATTTTGATACAATGAGTTGACGCATTCAAATTAACCCTTAAAAATCAAGGGGTACTCCTCGGTATATAGTCCTAATTAGACTATACACCATTTGTATTAGGGGTCCCATCCATAGTTTGGCTCAGATGCCATTTATTGTTGTATTTTGGTTTTTGTACCGGTTACAGTTCAGGTACCACTGATGGGGGTGGATGGAATGCAAAGATGTATATGAAGACTATGTGTGTAAAGACAACTAATATATTGCTTAAAATATGCTAACATATCCTAGCTAGGAGCGCGCTGGAGTAACCGGTGAGTTATAATGTAACCACAACTTTACACAACTTTTATACAATTAGTTGTAACAAAAGAGGAATATTGGAGACAATAGCATACATATGCGTATAATGAGATTAGTCTAGATCACACCACATATTCTATAATAACCCAGTCTAAAGGCATTGAAATATTCAATGAAATGTCAATAACTATAGAATGACAAAGATTGTATAAGAATTAGTCTACAACAAAAAAGCATTCGTACAGTTCATAGAAACAACAAATATCTTCACTTGAAGTAGTTCAAATATCCGATCAGTTTCTACACAGAATTACTTCTATAACATGTTGTCCCTGAGGGCTTCTCAATATTTAGTAACATTGTATAAGTTCTTGAAAATTTTCTTTGGTCTATACAATGCTTGAAAAGAAGAAAAAAAATGTACATCTCAAAGGAGCCTCTATTCTATTTTATACAAAAAACTAGTAACTCCTAGTTGTCTTTTCGCCTTCTTCTTGAACAGGAAGTTACAAAATTGTTCACCTTTTTTTCCCTCATGACAGGTGGAAAAAAGGATGAAATTTGAAGTAGTTAGGAAAAGGACAAAATAAAAATAGTTGTTTGTCCTTTTCCTATGAACTTTTTCTTCGGATATAAGTTGTCCAAACCTCCAACTGGTTATATAGTGACTCAATCCTCATGTAGGATAGTTTTTCTAGTATTGCTTCGATCATGGTGATGTTGTCATCAAGGCCACTCATGTCCTTTTCCAGTCTTATCATGTAATCCCATATCATAGTGTGAAGCTTCACCGACTATATAAGATGTTGGTCAATGATATCGGTAGAGACAAAGGTTGTTGCTTCGATTGTTTGTCTTCTTTGACTCATGTTGTCTTGTATTGCATTCACCAATTCTTATGTGACTAGATTATTCTCAAGTTCATTTAATATTGGGAGATGGCCATTCCTTATCATCTCTTGGGCATCTTTGTGAGTCCTTGAACATATCGCCATTGCCTTGGTAACTTCTCTATCTTCTCTTTTCCCTACCTATTGGAAATGCTCTAATGCATACAGGTTTTTATTTCTTGTTGATTTTGAGGGCCTATATAGCTTCGGAGGTGCATCAAGATTCCCTGATATCCAGGTATCAATGTTAGCTATACCATCATGGATAGTGTTGTATTGTGTCGGTTGCATTCGTATCTAGTTTTTTTGGTCAATAATTGTTGCAACCACATTTTGGAGTAGATGTAGATTGGAATACATAGAAATGATGGCACCTTCCAAATCATTCCTCACTTTTTCCGCATTGGCCTTAAATTTGAGAAGAATCCTTTCATCAATATTCACTTGTTGGGGCATCTCTTCTAGCTCTTAAATACTCACTTATTTTTCTTCGTTCAGTTGGTACAACCTCTACATATTATCTACGTTTGCAGCCATAAATGCAAATCCTTCCCTAGTTGTTGCCATAGGGTCTTCCTTGACATCTTCTATGACAAGGAATTGAGTAACCACTGACAAAGGGGATCCTTCTGTTGATGGAACCTTTTTCACTCTTTCTTGCACGATTCTGTCGATTTCACTATCATATGTGAAGCTACATAGATCCAATATTCCTGTTGACCAAAACATTTCCCAGGGCCCAAGACCTAAACCACTTCTTGTTGTTTCTTCTCATGTACCTGCGGTGGATGTTATAGGGATATCCAAGTCCATCAGGTGTGTGTCACCTTCTCTATCATCTACATTCTTCTTCTATCTTTCTTCTTCAACAACTTCATCCACTACTTCTTTCTTTGCTAATTTTGTTTCCATTCTTGTTGCTTCAGCTAGCTCCTTTTATTTTTTTGCAACATCTTTTTCTTCAGCTTCAAATTTTGTCTCAACTTTGGCTTTAGATTCAAATTTTTCCTTAGCTTCAACTTTTTCCTTAGCTTTAGTTTTATCTTTCACTTCATATTATGCCCTGGCCTTTTCTTTGTCGACTTCTATTTTTTGTTTCTTTTTAGTGTCATTCATCTTTTTTAGTACCTTCTCTTTATCTCTTCTCTTTTTATCTATTAGTTCCTCTTCATCCTCTTCTATGGAACCTAAATGAGTTGACATAGATATGGGGGAAGATCTCTCAACTTCATATCACTCTACATCTTGTCTAGCTACCTCTCTTGCAGCTTCTCCGTCTGTGATTCTTCCTTTTGGATGGCCTCACCTGTTGAAAATGACCTCGTCATAAGTCCTGGCATTTTGATGCACTTCCTCTTCTTCCCAAAACTCAATGGTGTACTCATATGAGAGTCTCATTCTATTTAAGTGTTCTTTGACAATGTTCTTGGGGTCATGTCTCCTAAATCTTTCTTCTCCAAAGTGGTAGGAAAGTAAGACGTCTACTTCCATCTAGGCGTGTTTGGTGTTTTCAAAGAAATAGTTTCCAATGTAAAGAGGTAGTGGAGGTCAAATTGCTTTCTTTGATCTATATAACATTCCTCTAACCCCATGTATGATAGTTTGATATTCCACTTCCTAGAGTACAAGTTTGTCAAGAACGAATTGAGGAGCATATGGGGTGGTTTCATTGCACCAGATATCCTTATATAGGTACTGTGTTCCATTAAATGTGAGTCCCCAATCCTTCTTATGATTTATATGGATTTGTCTATCATACAAGGTGGGGAGGTGAAAAAACAAAAATCATACAATGAGGAAAGGAAGTGTTCATAGATTATTTGATAGTTTATTCAGTATTTGTTCACATATTATTTGATAGTCACAGATTCTTTGATAGTCTATTCATAGTGACGTCAGTAGGAAACCAACTCCATCCCATGTTTGGGTACTTGTGAGGAATACATATTATGTCTAGAAGATATGAAGACATATGGAAATAGGGGAAGCTTCCTGGTTGTACTTGTGTAACTACATAAATGGTAGCCTTGAGATTTTCAGACAATCTATCTGCCTAGTTAAATGAGACCCCCACATCTGCACATAAATAAATTAGGGGCATTTATGATAAGGGAAAATGGGTTGCATCTAGTTCTCCATACAAAATACACATCATGGATACCATATACTGGAAGGGTCTCCTTAAATCGGTTGTGGGGTATCGAATATTGGGCCGATATTTGAACCGCTTGTCTGCTTTATACCATGCGGGGAATAAATATTTCATTGTAAGCTCCAACTCACTGAGCAATTGACTATCTAGTCTTTTTTTTCCAGCTTCAATATGGTAACACTTAGCGAAATCATCGAGCCTGAATGAATCTATAGTTTATTTTCTTGCATTAAATACATATCGACTATTTATGTCTGCGCTTTTCAAAATCCAAGAAATGGCGTCTGCACAAGGGAAAATTGTTGGATGTGCTTCCAACCTAAAAATTCTTGATTTTATAATGTTCCTAAACATCTGGAGCTCATATGGTTCCTTCCCCTCCACAGAGAATTTTTATTTATTAAACATATAATATACTTCTCCCCATTTTAAGGTTTCTCCATATTTGTCTAGAAGTCTCGATGTATTATCATATACGGTTTTGACACTTTCTGTCTCTACTATATGTTGGGAGCTACTAGATGGATCAACCCCTATTGGTTTCATTGCCATATTCTTTCAGGGTGACATGTCTAAACCTGCAGATTGGATAAATTTAGAGCATGTTATTTGGAAATACTTAAATGATTGGACAATTATAAGAATTATAGAAATTTTCAAGACATGGCAAGCTGCTCCTCAAAAATGTCAGGTTAAAACTAGACAATGCTCAATTATATTTTGGGGTGGAATGATTGGGAATAATCCTAGAAAGGAGAAATCAAAACATAAGAAAACAACTTCCTTAATGCAAATCGGAAGAGTTAGTAAAAACTCCTTTGATTGTATCGGAGGAGTTAGTAAGAACTCCTCCAAGCATATCGGAAGAGTTAGTAAGAACTCCTCTGAGCACATCAGAGAAGTTGTTATTAACTTATCTTATATGTATTTGGAAGGTTTCATCATCGTATCAAGGAGCTTAGATCACTTACCAAGAACTCCTCAAATCGTATTAGAGGATTTGAAAATAAATCCTTCGATATGATTGGAGGAGTTGTTTCCATTTTTTCCGAAAATGTGTGGAAGGGATAATGCCAACTCTTCCGAGCATATCAAAGAAGTTAGTAGTAGCTTCTTCAATATGCTTGAAGAGATAATTTTGAAATCCTTTGATTTTGAAGTTAGGGTTTTCCATGAACAAGGATAGCGATCAAGAGAACTACATCTAGCTTGGAGGAGTAAGAGAGAACCTTAGGGTTTTCTTAGATCAAGGCCTTTGTGCCTTAGATGGGTTTTGGGTCTTGCGATGATTAAGTGTGAAAATGGGGAATAATTCCATTATAGTGNGTGAGGGGGGGGGGGTGGGGAGAATTCGACCAGTTATGTATCTCATAGTCATGAACAGATATGGAATAAAACATAAACATGGCGAGAAAGGGAAAGGGAAAGGTGTGTCCAGGGGTGAAGTGACGAAGAACAAGGGGGAAAAAAGGGTTATCGATCTAGGGATAAGGGATCAAGAAAAACTAAAAAAAAGACCCAACCCTAGCTTAAAGAGAATCGAGAGAGAGAGGTAACCTTACCTAGACTATGCTGCCACGTGTTGGAAATGGATAGGGGAGGGTTTTGAACGACGTTCTACTTGGTGCTTTTATCCTCAATTTTTCTCGTTCAATTTCATATGGTCGAATAACACTAGTATCAACCCCATTCTGTTTGATAGCCAAAATATTACTTATGACATTTAATGCGATGGTTGGGGTAGGTTTGATTGGAAGATTTAAGAACAAGTTGGTCAATCATTTTGGAAGAGTTAAAGGTAAGTTGTCTAATCAGTTTGGAAGAGTTAGAAGTAACTCCTCTAAAAATATCGAAGGAGTTAGAAGTAACTCCTCCTATATGATCGGAGGCGTTCTCCTCAAATATTGTGATAGCATTGTGTATTGAAATTAAATAAAGGAACTCCTCCGAACTTGTTCGAAGGAGTTTGAAGTAACTCCTCCGAACTGTTCGGAGGAGTTGAAAGTAAATTTTTCTATTTAAAATTTTGATTCCAACACTAAGTACTTCTTCATTTTCCAAGTGAAACATGAATTAGCAGAAGAATATTTATATGAAGAAGGGACTTATGAAGCTTTCTCTTATGCTCAAAAATAAGGGGGCTCCATTTTTTAGGGAAGTGATAGAATAAAAAGAAAAATAGAGGGTTATAGTTCCTGTCACAACAAAGTGACAGGATGACAGTGATAGGTTGACAGGTCACAGGTTGATGTGACAGTGGAAGTGACTATGAAAATGGTAGTGATAGTGTATGTAACAGTGGCAGTGATTGTGGTAGTGACATTTGGTCTACACTTATATTTCAAGGCGATAGGACAGGGCAAGGAAAGGGGGTTGTAGCCTCCTTCTGGTTGGTGCCAGAGAACTTAAGGAGTTGGATATTCCTTCATGTTGGAGCCTAAGAATCTGGGGGTTGTAGCCTCCTTCTGGTTGGAGACATAGAATTCAGGGAGTTGTAGCTTCCTTCAGGTTGGTTCCTGTAAATCAAGGGGTTGGTTCCTCATTCCAGTTGGTCCTGGAGAATTGGGAAGTTGGTGCTTCCTATGAATTTATTCTTGATATATATAAGAAACCATTATGTGGTTTTCTCTCATTTGGGTTTCCACGTAAATTCTGGTGTACTATGTACTTGATGTGATTTTATTGATGTGATATTGCTTATGTTTAAATGCTCATGTTATATTGATGATATACTGATGATGCACTAATGATTAAGTTGAATTTTATATATTGTGGTTAAAAGTGGTAAAATTTCTCATATTGATTCACCTCCCCCCTCTCAGTATTCCAACAATTGGAATCAGAGAAGGTCCTTCAAGAAAACAATTTAACTACTAGAAGGTAGATCATGGATACAAAACTAATGGAATATCATGGTTTAATGGTTATATTGGTCTAAGGTATGAGATGCAGAACAATAATATGAAAACAGTTTTAGGAGCACAAGGGTATGATGTTTGGAACTCAGTTGTTACATGATACACCAGTCCAAAGAAACCAAATACCACAACCAAGAAGGAATTGAAAAGAAACAACAAAATGGCAATGAATTCCATATTGGAAGTATTGTGTGATTCAGTAAAAGATAGAGTGGGACTATGTTCATCAGCTAAAGAAATTTGGAATAAGATACATAATATTTATTCCAAGGAATATCCCATCATGGATTCAATCCTATTAAATAAGATACAAGAATAGAACAATAAGAAGGGTGGTCATCATGTCAGACAGATTCAGAAGAAGAATATTGTGAAGAAGTTATAGTAGATCTTGAAGAAGAATTAATCAATGATTTAGACAATTTGACAAAAGAAAGGAAGAAGAACAAGTCTCTTGAGGAACAATTAGTCAAGAATAATTCTTAAGAGATTTTTGAAGAATCCCAACAGGTCATCATGAGACTTAAATATCGGATAGAAGAAGCCATAAAGATTGAATAAACATACATAAGTCCTATGGAATAAAATTTGTGTTTGGGAGCCGAAATAAAAACACTCAGAAACGAAGCAATGAAAGAGAAGCAGTATTTGGAAACCAAAAGAAAGGAAGCAGAGAAAAGAGAAAATATTTTGACAGATTATCTTAAGAAAATAAATCAGGACTTACATCAACTTGAAGCGGAATTTGGTCAAGAAGAAAGAAGACTTGGAAACGAAATCATCTCCTTAAACATCCAACTTGAATAAGAAAAGCGAATAGAATAAGTCATGAATATTCAGATGATGAAGAAAGAAGAAGAGGTTGAGAATCTTGAAGAATACGTTGTCACATTGAGAGCCAAAATTTTCAATATCAGCAAGAGTGTTGAAGAGACATAAACATCCACATCATCAGTAGAGAATGTTGAAGAGAAACACTTTAGGTTTCCAGAAAAGAAGAATAAAGAAATGAGTAAGAGTTATGTAGAAGTACTCAAACGAAGGAATCATGGTCATCCAGAATCAAAGAAAAATGATAGAGATACGTATTCAAGAAGATCCACCACATTCAAGCCATAAAGAATATTTTGTTAAGATAATGATCAGCCAAGGAAGGAATTCAGAAGGACTACACCAAAAAGAAGACCATTCACTCCCAGGTATGCAAATTTATTTTATGGTCATTGTTTTAATTGTACCAACTTTGGATATAAAGTTGCATATTGTAGGGCTTATCAAAGAAATGTTTAAGCAAGAAATGTTTATGTGTCCCCACACAATATTGAATGTTACAAATGCCACAATTATGGTCACATAGATTGTGATTGTATAAGAAGGATGGATACTTCCTTGAGAAAGAACGTTGATATCGGATATAAGAAGGTTTGGAAAAGAAAACAAGAATAGGTAAAGGAAGATCAGATGAATGAAGGACACCCAGAAGTCATGCTCTCGAGATTAAAAATAGTACAAAATGAAGACAAATCTACAGGTAAAAAGGAAGATTTCATATATAGGAAGGTTTGGAGAAGAAATGAAATTGTGAATAAACAACAGATCTTAGAGATCGCAGGTTTTGTAGTAGTTCAAGAAAGAAAAGAAGAGTAGGTGAATAAAGAACATGCCCAAGAGATTTTACTTTCAGGAATTGTAGTACAAGATAAATCCACATGAATAAAGAAATAAGTCAAAGTTCAGAAATATTATGAGTCTACATACGAAGAATAATATTACGCCGCATCAAAGAGGGTATTTGTTTGAGCCATCTAGCTTAGAGACTCCCAGTGAATATGAATATTGAACAAGGGGAGTCAGTGCAGTAGCTACTAGAGATCAGAGAAACATCCTTCGAGTAGGTTGAAGTATTTTCAAAGACATATTCAGAGAATTCAGATAACAAAAGTACATAATGATAGATTGATCAGTTGAGAAGTAGTGTTCCCACGCAGATATCAGTTGGTAGTTACATGAGTAGAATTTTATGATCGTATTCCATGTATGCATTCATGCAAGGATATCTTTAATACAGGTTGTTCCAGACATTAAAAGTTTGATTTATAGATAAAGAAGACCAATGGACACATTTGTTATAGTTTTAAGAAACATGAATATGTGATGATCAGTTGCAGTCGTGAAGCCTTAATGATAGTATAGTGATAGATGGGTCATCATTGTGGACAATTGAGTAGAAAAGTTATGGACAGTTTATGAGATATGGATAGAGATGGATATTTAGTAGGTACCGAAAACAAGGGCCATATAAGATACATAGCAATGTATTTACAATTGGAATCAGTAGAATCAGTTGGAATCAGTTGGTCACATAAGGGAAAGTAGTGAACGGAAAAACAGAACAGGGAATGAGAAATCATCAATCATAAAAAGAAAATCATTGAATAGTATGGTCAAGTAAACATGACAAGTGAATGAAGAAATCATGTTAAGCCCTAATATTGGCTCATTACCCCTTAATTGGGGCATATTATATTAGTAATTTTATTTTATTTATGTCGGCTTTAGGCCATTAGTTGTAATTCTACCTCCTAGTCTCCTATATATACCAAGGAGACATTTTCATTTTGAATCATCTTGTACTTGAAACTTTGAGTGGGGTAAAAGGAGGTTTCCCCCTCAAAGAGGCTTATTATCTCCTTTTCAAGTATTTGAGTACTTTTTCTGAGGTTTTTCTATGCTATATTGATATTTGGTTCTTAACATATGGTATCAGAGCTCAAGGTCTTGGGGTTTCGCTGCTACATCTTAGACACCTTGGAATTTTTGCTATAACTATTTTTATACAATGTTTCAAAAGGAACGACTTGAAGGATATTTATTAGATGTATCAAGGTAAATTGGGATCAAAATTCAGGTTCTGAGGCCTTATACTTTTGGAGATATAGCCTATACCGAATAGGATTCTGGAATCATCCTGAACTGAGTCATTGCAGAATTTTCGCTATAAAAACTTCTCTGTAACATTTCATAACCCAAAATCAGGAGGATATTTACATAACTTAGTAAAGTATTTGTGGTAAAAAATATAGCTTCTGGGTCATCTTAAATTTGTAGATACACCCTGTGTAAGATAGGGTATCTGACTAGTCCTATTGACTAGTCTCAAGAAGGTCTTCCAAGTAAAACAATCATAACTTCTTCCTAGAGTATCCAAATTGAGTGGGACTAGTTTCATTGGATCATGGATAGTCTGTAGTATTTCTGGTGTGAGTTTAAGAATTTTATATAAATCATTTTGTGCGGGGCACGCTATACAAGTGAGATCTCCTGGAAAGGACAAAAATCGGCAAGTTGAGGGGAAGTTACCGTAAATTCCACTTGGCACATCCAATTTTGATCAGACCTATGGCATTGTAGAGAAGAAATATTAGAGAACTACATAAAATAAATTTTCATACCTAGAAGGGTCGAAAATTAGGAGATAAAATAGAAGAAATATTGTCTAACAGAACCACCTCAAAATTAAGGTTCAAAAGTGATACTTGGCCAACATGCCACCAAAAAAGGGAACTTCTACACCAAATAAGCCTCCAGAAAATCCTACTTGGACTCTTAATGAAGGTGAAGAAATGAGTAGGGACATAAATGAACTACAAAAGAAGATGGATTCAATGGAAGCTAAGTTGGATACTAAGATGGGTGGTTTAAAAGGGGAGATCATGGAAGTATTGAAAAATTTTGTAACAGAGAAGACACCTGAAAGTGAAAATGCATCCCATGAAATTTATAATGAGGACACAAGGAAGGTGAATCAAGANCATAATGTGCCACATACACAAAAGGTATGAATTTCTTCTTTATATTTAGAACCTAATCAATTTGTATGGTATCGATGGCTTTGTTCTCGCAAATCACTCGTCACTTGGACAATTTTCATGGAAGAAATGATAGCACACTATGAGGATACAAAGAGCGATACCTTCTTTAGCCAATTGATAAATCTCAAGCAAAAGGGTTCAGTTACCGAGCACATTGAGAACTTCCAAAGATTGAATATAAAGGTAACCGATATTCCATATGAGTACTTGATTGATGTATTCATAGGAACTTTAAAGGATAACATTCAACATGAGGTTCGCCTTTGGGAACCCAAATCATTGGAGAATACATTTAAGGTGGCAAGAAATGTTGAAAGTAAAAATACGGATATGGCTACTAGAAGGACCAATCCTAACATCTATAGAGAGAACAATGTTCCTTCTTCTAAAAAACCTCAACCTACAAGGTTGACACCTCAACAATTGGAGGAAATAAAAGAAAAAGGTTTATTCTTTAATTGTGATAGCAAGTACAGTAAGGGACATAAGTGTGGTGAGAAGAAATTATTCGACATAG
>JASDQU010751902.1:590-13152 GCA_032191745.1 Picea mariana
TGTTATAACATAATTTCGATGTCTTCATTTCTATTTACATACTCAACAAGCCAAGTTTCAATATCATGGTATGTGTACTCAATCACATTGTATACTTTTTCCATTGATAGCCATTTCAATATTTCAACATGTTCTTCAAATTGTTGTCCTGTTTGAAGAATTGAATTTACAATTAACTTTGGAACTCATACTTCAATAGTAGTGTCTGCAAGGTCTAATCCTGTTAATTTAGAATAGGCTTCAGTCTTTTTATTACTTAAAGAATTCAAATCACCTAATAATTCTCTTAATATATTGATCCTTTTCATCCAACATGCCTTAAATTGCTTGACACAAATTGGAGAGGGAAATTATTCTTGGTTTATTTGGTATTCAGTCATCCCTAAAAAATTTATAACAAATGTAGAGAGTTCATTCTTATAAAATTTGTCATCATTTGTTATGTCAGCTTGTAAATATTTCCTTGTATTTTGAATTTTGGAACCAAGAGAGACAAAGTTATTTGCTAAATCCCAAGTCTTTAAAATAAGAGACATTATTTTCTTGATATTTTATTCAACATAGTGCTTGGTCGCAGAAAGTAGACTTGATGCCCCTTTTATCCTTAGACTTGATTATGGGGTTTTGTTGGAGCTCTTTCCAGGTTAGATTGTTGAAATTGGAGTAGAGAGTATCAGAGGTGGAATTAGAGTAGACTCTAATTCCTTGATTATTTCTGTAAGCCTGGGATTTCCAGCTTACATATCATCTATCGAAACATCCAGAGCATCCCCTGTAGCTTTATGAAACTTAGCAATTCTAGATGCAGGAAATTTACCGAGGTCAAATTCAACACAATATTTTCCCTTTTTTGTTTTTGAACAAGATCTTTCAAGAATCAACTTTTTGAAAGTTTTATCAAATAAAGCATTTTGTACAGAAATGGATTCTTCTTTTGAAAATACTTCTTCTTGAATGGAAAGCTCAACTACAATCTATTGAGTTTCTTGGAATATTTTTTACATCATCAGGAAACTGGATATTCTCAATATCAACTTCCAATTCCATTTCTTCTAGAGAAGCTTCAATTTCAGGTACGTGTTCTTCAACTTCAAGTTGTTCAATTTGCTGTTGAGAATTAGTCATTTTTATTTTAACTTGAAGTTTGTGTAGTTTTTCCAATTTTCCATGCAAAGGGTTTTTGTCACCTCCATCACCTCAATTATTTGTTGAAGACTTTCTTCGTTGTGATGTTTTCGATTGAAAATTGTTTTTGGGTGGCCCACTCTTTTGTGAGACAATAGGAGATTGAGCATATTTTTCATTCGACACTTTTCCCTTATGTTTATATCAGTCTGTTGTGCTCACAATAGTTTCAATACCATCTATTATTTTCTCAACAAATTGTATCAGAGGATCATGACTATCACCTTCTTCTTCTACAAAAATGAATGTATTAGTAAGTGCATTACTGAACCCAAAAACCTTCATTTAGGCCCTCAAAATGGCCTCGGAAGTTAAAAACTACTAAAAATAGTAAATTACCAAAATTGCCAGAAAACTGTTTTGAGCTAGTTGGAAAAGGTGGGTGGCCACCAATATCCATGTAGATCAATCCTCCCTCCTTAGGAATAAATGGTCTCCATTGCATTGAGTTTGTGGGGGAGAAGGAAAAGTGTTTGTTGAATCTGCATCTTAATGAGTTGCTTGCCTTGTTGGAGAAGCTGCATTGCTTAGCTTGTTGAAGGTTTTCACGAATCAGTGGCTGGAAGGGTTGGACCATTTTAACCAGTCTAGATACATGAGATTGTTGTGTCTAGAAGGAATTTTTACACTTTTCTGCAATCTTTTTGACCTGCTTCTATTGGATATAAGGTGCTTGGGTCGAGGCTATAGTGGTTGCAGTATCCTTCTGTTCACCTTTTGAACAGATTGTGAAGAAGCTAAATTTTTTATTATGAGATACTACCTTGCGCCATTTTTTAGTTGGTACAGTAGTTAGAACTACCTCTCGTATCCTGTAGAGATGACCCCCCAGAGTAATAATGACACTACAGGGCTGAGACTCATAGATAGCATGGCGCTTCCACATATATGGCTGGCCCAATAGAGAATCATAGACATCCATTGGAGAAACATCACATAATACCTCATCCTTGAAGGGTTGGATGCTGTATGACAATTGAGACTATTGGCTGACACGAAGATCTCGTCCCTGGTGAAGCCACCCAATGTTGTATGGTTGCGAGTGTGGTGTTGTCGACAATACCAACTTCTTGATGACCTGCTGAGATGAGGATCTTCTGGATTCCACTATCAACAATAAAATGTAGTGGGGTCCCCTTCACCCACATCTGTGAATGAAAAAGGTGCTCCCCCTCTTTAGGATCTATGGGTTCTTCGGGTTGAATTGTTGCGGTCGCAACAATAGAAGTGGGGTCTTTGTCGATGATCTATCTTCTATCAATATTTTTTGAATCAGATTCTAAATGAGGGCTTGGCTCCTTGTCTTTGATCTTGACCACCAATGACTGTTTTGAGCGACATTCATCGGTGTTGTGCCAGGGGATTTTGTGGAAATCACGCCATTTTTTGGTGTCCTTCTTCGTCTTTCCGTGACCCTTGTTTTCTTGTGGCTTGAACTAGTTTTTGGGAGACTATTTGTTAGGGTTGTCTTTATCATACTTTGGTTGTTGTGGATTTGCAGACCTGAACTCCCATTTTTTTTGTGCTTAAATTTCTTCTCGATTTTAACATCATATCGATAAGCAACACTGAGTGATGAGATGTCCAGAAAATCCGTTTCAATTTGGATGTATCTATGTAGAGCCCCATGGTATTTCAGAACCAAATGTTGTTCAAAGTCTTTGATACCCAGCTTGGTGCACAAGGTATGGAAGGTATTGGTGAACTCTGGAATTTCTTGGCCCCTCTCTTGCTGCAGTGTGGTCCATCTCATGTATTGGTCCTCATAGTTTCCAATAGGGTAATACTGTTCCTTTACCGCATCCACAAAAAAATCCCAAGTGGGCTCGGCCCCATATATTCCNCCAACGTTTGACATGGGGGAGAGCCTTAAGGAGTGTGAAGGTGATCTTTTCCCTATCAGAGAAATTATGAACAGAGAAATAACCTTCTAGCAGATTTAACCATTTTTCTAGGGCATCTGCATCTATCGGTCCTTCAAATATGGGAATATCAAAATTAAATTTTACCTTGAAAGGCGAGGTGCCTCCAAATTATCTTCTTGATGAAGATATTCCTGCTGCTATCGGAAGGCGTTGAAGGATGTGGGAAAAATTATCCATCAATCTGTCCCTCTTTCATGTGAGAGCTTGCTCAAGCAACGGATTGATAGAATCGTATGCTCCGTCATTTTTATTTTAGTCTGCCATGGAGTGTTTCTTGGGTGTGCGAGAGAGATTTTCCTCAAGAGATACAATATTGAGACCCAACTTTCTATAATCGGACCTCATCGGAGACATGCACTGAAAAACGATCAAGAGAAACCTGCTCTGATACCACTGATTCGGATTATTTTCGGCACGAAATGAGAGCGGAGATATAATAAAGAAATGTACATAGATATCTTGGATATCCAATAATATAATAGAAATGTATCATAGATGCAACCATAAACACGGAGATATAGTAATATACAATTTTCTATTAATGAGAGAAAATGTACAAATATTGTAAAAATACAAAGCGAAAGACTCGCTAGAATGGTGGTAGCTTATCTCTGAGAAGAGATGTGTCCGCTACTCGCATTCACAAGAAGATGATTTTTTTACAATGAGGCTCCAAAATCATTCTTTTATCATAAATAAAATCCAAAACCCTAACCCCAGAAAATGAAAATCCAACAGTTTTGTGGACCTCGTTTTGGGTAGTTTGGTGTATCAATTTCTCGGGGGCGTAACTTTGGCATACGATCTCCGTTTGGGGCACATGATAGATAGTTGGAAAGGAATTGTCGAGGAGATTCACTTTGGGGGCTCAATCAAATACTTTGGCTATAATTGAGAAGCTCGATCCCAAAAAACCTTCATTTAGGCCCTCAAAATGGCCTCAGAAGTTAAAAACGGCTAAAAATAGTAAATTACCAAAATTGCCAGAAAACTGTTTTGAGCTAGTTGGAAAAGGTGGGTGGCCACCGATATCCAATTAGATCAATCTACATGGGAGGAAGAGGTGGAGACACCTTCGGAGCATTTGACGACTAGTAGACTCCCACTGTAGTTCCGAGTACCCAGGGAGGCCACTCCTCATTCTGGTGACCTCGCTCAGTGGCCATCAACGCATTTAATTTGCATGATCAGAGCTTCAACTGATCAATTGGCGCAGAGGCTATAGCAGGCCAAACGGGACACATAGTATTCAAAGGAGGAATCACTCCCCGCCCAATCACGTTGGACGCAAGAAGAATATGCAAATACCCAGGCGAAGTAGAAAGTGGAAAGAGTTCGGGAAAATCTTGTAGAAGCCTAGCCAAAGATAAGAAATGCAGCACCACAATTTCCTGAATCTAGTGCAGCAGGTGAGCCTGAGCAGCAGATTGAGCTACTCCAGGGATCATGGTCATATTTGGCCATTCAGATAGAGAACCTTGAAGCACAGTTGCAGGAGAGTCAGCGCGAAACAGAACAACAACCCAAGAAGCTTCAATAGAAAATGGAAGAAGTAGTGGTTGAAGGAAATAACGCAAGAATCACTGCAAAAATGAGCAACATAATGCATGAGAATATTTCGCGAAGTGAGCAATTGGATGGGTATCATTGCAAGGCACAACTAGACTATGGAGGATGTGTGCACAAAGATACAGTCACTTAACAAGGAAGTTGTTGTCACTATGGATCTGCTGGAGCAGTAGGAAAATCTTGATCAGATCCTTTATGCAGAAAACGAGTTGAATTCTCTATTTGAATCGCAATCGGTAGCTAAGAAAGATCTATGGGATTTTTGACCTGTCGTTCAGACATCCTACATGCAGATGCATCAGGTAGATGCTATAGTTGATTCCGAGTGGAAATCCATGGTCGCATCTAAGCCTAAGGGATGCATTACAAAAGTGACTCAACAATTTGTGGCTGAAGCTTCACTCCTTTCCAGGAAGTGGTAGGATAAAATTTTCAAGGAGTAAGGAAAAGAGCCCTGGAATTGGTCCCAAAGTTGGGACCTTCATTTGAAGAGGTGGAAAAGGAAAGAGCGCAAGAAGAATATGGAAGCAAAGCAGAGACAAAGGACAAAGGAAATCAAAGGTCATCCTAATAATCTTCCATAAATTTTCCAATCAGATCTTTGAAAGCATGATCCATAGCTCTCTAAAAAGTTGTTGTGGCATTTTTCAAGCCAAAGGGCATGCAAGCATATACACTTGTCTCCCAAGGTGTTATAAAGGAATTTTTTTATCTATCCTCTTCTGCAACCAACACCTGATTATATCTCAAAAATCCATCTAACATGGACATCAATGCTGAGCCATTAACTTGCTGAAGAAGCATTTCCATGTTAGGAAGGGGATAATGATCTTTAATTTTTTCCTTGTTTAGATCTCAAAAGTCAATGCACAACTGAGTTTCTCCACTTTTCTTTCTCATGATGATAGTATTTGACAACCATTCTGAATGACTAATTGGGAATATTATTCCATCTTTATTCAATTTCTGCAATTCAACTTTCACCAAGGGTTTCAATTTTGGATTTATTATTTTTAGTTTTTGTTTGAATGGATTAGTCCCTTCTTTCAATCGTATAATGTGTTGTAATATTTATTTATCATATGCCTTCAAATCATCGTAAGTCCAAGTGAAAAAATCACATAATTCTTTGAACAAGGAGGTATAATGACCAATCTCCTTTTGTGTGTTGTCAATACCGAGATTTGCATATCTAGGAGATTATTTATTCCTCATGTTTATGTTTTGAGTTTTTTGTACCCTTTTGGTAGATACTTCTTCCTTCAAATTTTGATACTTTTATTTGATCATCTCTTGTCAAGAAATATTCAAAATTAGCAATATTTTTTGATAGATGTGTATGATTCTGATCTTCAAAGTTTTCTATTGTATCACTTACATTGGCCAAGAATTCATTTATTTCTTCATCATTTTCAAAAACTTGGAGGTACTCTTAATTTTCAGGGACCGAGGGTCTAAAAATTATTTTGACTTGGAAAGTATTCTGACACTATAAATCGTCAAGATTAAAAAAATATGTTGCAACAACCAATTTGTGTGCCTTTTATTTCTTTCTCTAGGGATAAATGATATATTGAATGAACTAAAAGAATTCATTAATTCCTCTACTCTTTTGGCATAGACTATCAATCAATCTTTTTTTATCTTATATTTTTTCCTGATATGATTTATTATGAGTTTAGACTCGTGAGTTATGATTAAGTGTTCGATATTCATTTGGAGTGCAAGAGTCATTCCTTATATTAGTGCTTCATATTCAACCTCATTATTCGTACAAGGAAACTCAAGTTTAATAGCATGAGAATGTATAACTGCTTCGGGGCTTTTGAAAATAATTCCAACTCCACTTCCTAAACTACAATAGGAACCATCGAAAGACATTCTCCAAAAGCCTTCAAAATATTTTTCTTCTTTTTGTTTTGGAATATTTGGTTGTTCTGAGTCCAACACGACATAATTTCCTATACCGACATCGAAATAACTTTGCATCAATTCATTATCCTTTTTATTGAAAGAGAATGGTTTCATTGGTTCCCTTGGAACCCTCAAAATTTTTCCATATTTATTAGGTAACATCATGCATCTCCATCATTGATATGTACCCTCCAATCAATGTAGACCAATCTCTACCAAGAACTACACCATAAGTCGAAGGAAGATAAACTATTGTAGTTGTGAATACAGTTGTGATATGTGGGGCATAAGTTATCCAATCATAAAAGTCTTTAATTTCCCCATGTGCCTGGACTTTTTTTGAATCAATGGCATTAATACTCTCCCTAGTTTCATAGTACTTGGTACATCCCATCCCAAGTGCTTCCATCACTGATAATGACATGATATTCTTTGTAGCTCCAGTACTAATCATGCAATTATGAAGGATAACATCATGATTCTCTGTCACAATATATAAAGGTGTGACTTTACCTTTCAATATTCCTGTTGAATTATTTTGTTCTTGTTTTGAACTTCATGCAAAATCTTCCATTCTATGGCTTGGCTCATCTAAAATTTTAAGGATGTTTTTCCTTTGTTGCGGGATTTTTACAACTTCCATGAATGGAAAAGTAATCCTTAATTTTGACAAACCATTTATTACATTATATGTAATTTGTGGAGGATTCTTAAATTGAGTTACAATTGTTTGTTCCTTGTTTGCCTCTGCTCAACTCGATCTTGTCTTTTCCTTTTCTTTATCTACATTTTCTTTCTCTTTTCCCTTTTCTATTTTTTCTTTTATTTTGGATTTATTTTCTTGTGCTCTTGTTTGCACAACATTGTCTTGAGAGATATCATTTTCTTCATTCGAATCAAATACATACATGGATGACTTGCATTCATTCATTTGTACAGATTCAATATTTTTTTCTTGAATGAAATCCATGTGTTGGCACCCTATAAGTTACGTGCCAATTTATGAACCTATTTGCTTATTTCATAGCGACATGGCACTTTTGTAGTGTTAGTTCCGTAGAACTTTTGGACTTGGTGATTTTTTAGTGCTATGTAGTCACTTGTCAACGTCAGTTTCACCAATGATAAAATATGGAAATATTGGGAAAAAAGTTATCGGTTTGGGGAAATAAAAATGGTTTTTAAAATCCAATTATGCTCTTGGTCCTACTAAGTTTTATTTACAGGGTTAAAATGTAGTTTTGTTAAAAATTATTAGGGCTCGAGGCCAAATATCCAAACTATCAATCAACTATCACTACTAAGGCATGCGCCAAGCCATCGAGAGAGATTTGAGTAAGAAAGAGATTGTTGGTGTTGTAACATTTTTCTGATGTTAATGAAAGATTTTTCAAATAGAAGTACTTGAGCTATTATCTCATAGATTCATGTGTTCAACTATTGTAGTCATTTTTCTTATTGTAGGTATTTCCTTCTCTGTTTATCATTGAATGTGTGTCTTATTTATTTGAATGAGAAACTGCATATGAAGAATTCATTATAGTATGCTATCTATCACCATTATTCATATACCCACCTTTTCAGTATGATTATAAGTTTATGAATAATTCATCTTGTTGGATGCTCTGTGTGGCTTTGAGTGTTTATTTTTTCATCTATCCATGATTTGAAAGATTATAAGTCTAGCAATAGTTGATTATCTGGCCATTGAGATTGATTTCTTTTCAACCAAGTTTCGAAGACTTGGAAATGATATCCCTTATGACTCCATGCCCAATGGAAATTTCCTGTTACCTCTACAACCATTTTCATAAACCTTTTTCTACAGAATATCTAGCCATTGTACTTATTGAAAAACTAGTAAGAGAGAGCCCTCTTTGGACTGGAAGAGGCTAGCTTCCAATATGCAAGTTGGTTTGTGGTTACCTTTGGCTTTTCCTTCTATAGTCAAGGAAAATTATAGAGTGATAACACCATGGATGATTTTAAGGATGGAAATTTATATTAAAATGTAGAAACATGGGCTAATACTAGTCCTTAATATGCAAAATGTAAAATGTTTGGTGATAGTTTTTTAAAAATATTCAAATTTATAAGGATTTAATATAGTTTCTATAAAATTTTGGCAATTTTTAAAGTAAATTGTTAAGAACCAAATATCAAGATAGCATTGAAAATCCTCAGAATAAGTACTCAACACCTTGAAAAAAAATGAATTTTAGATAATAGGCCTCTTCGAGGGGGAAACCTTCTTATACACCACATAAATTTCCAAATACAAGATGATACCAAATGAAAAGATCACCTTGGCATATATAGGAGACTAGGAGGTACAATTACAACTAATGGACCCAATCCAACATAAATAAAATAGCATTACTAATGTAATATTCCCCAAATAAGGGGTAATGTGCCACTATTTAGGGCTTAACATGTGCCTCCCCTCTAGATAAGTGTTGTCTGCAACGCTTGAGTAATTTTGGATGATTCTGTATAAAAGGCTCATCTTACCAAGTGGAATCTTCAGCAGGTAGTTTCCTCCACTTATTGAGATACTCTAAAATGGATATATTCCTCAGCTGGAGAATGCTTGTGTCAGTGATAGCTTCAAGCTCCAATATGATTTTTCCTTCCTTGTAAAGTTTTGGTAATATAGTTTGAACTGGGATCTTGTCACCTATAACCTTCTTTAAGCATGAAACATGGAAAACTGGGTGTACTTGTAAAGATGTAGGCAACTCCAATTTGTATGCCATAGTACCAATCTTTTGCAACACCTTATAAGGGCCATAGTACTTTTGTGATAATTAATTATCCTTCTTGGATTGCTTGAGGGGAATTTGTTTGTATGGTTGTAGTCTTAAAAACACTCAATCCCCTACTTCATAACTTCTTTCACTACGATGATGATCTTCTTGTTGTTTCATGCGATTCTATGCCATGGTCAAGTTGTCCTTTAATATTTGGAGAACTTGTTTTTGATGCTCGATGTGATCCTCCACTGCTTGAACCTTAGATTTTTATTTTAGAGAAGAAGTGATGGAAGGAGGGTGGTATCCATAGAGTGTCATAAATGGTGTCATTTTTGTTGCAGTATGAAAGGAAGTGTTATACCACCATTCTGCCAAGGGTAATCATTTGAACCATTGTGTTTGTTTATCAGAGACAAAGAAACAAAGGCATCCTTCTAGACTTTTTTTCACTATCTCGGTTTGTCCATCAGATTAAGGATGATAGGATGAGATATCAGCCAATTAAGTACCCAAACAAGAAAATAATTATATCCAAAAATGTCCAGTGAAGATGGGATCTCTGTCACTTACAATAATCTTTGGGCTTCCATGTAGCTTTTGAAATGTCTCCATGAAAGCAGTGGCAACTGTACTGGATTTGAAGGGATGAGAGAGTACACAAAAGTGTGTGTACTTGGTCAATCTATCAAAAATCACCATGATGACATTCTTTCCTTTAGACTTCAGTAACCCTATGATGAAATCCATGGGAACCTCCTCCCAACACTGGCTTGGGATGGCTAATGGTTGTAAAAGACCTGGCGTCTTAATTGTTTCCACCTTATTTTTTTGGCAAACCAAACATTCTTCCACAAACCTTTGAACATCAGTTTTAAGGTCATCCCAAAAAAATTCCTTCTTGACCCTATGGTAGGTTTTCAAAAATCTCGAGTGACCTCCTACCAGAGAGGTGTGCAATTCCAGTAGTACCTTTTGTTTGAGTTTGAAGTTCCTACATAAATATAAGCGATATTTGTACCATAGTGAATCATTTTTCCATGTAAATGTATCTGATGCACTAGAATCCCACTGCAACCTTTGAATGAGAGTCCACACATTTTCATCATTCTTCCATTCATCCCTCACTTCTATTATACAATTGGGTTGGATGATTGAGATAGCAGAGAGAAAGGCCTCAACATTTTCATCCTGTCTTGAGAGTTCATCTGCCACAACATTTTGCTTCCCTTTTTTAGAGATGATTTCAAAATCATAACCCAATATCTTGGTCACCCATTTTTTTTGTTCTTCTGAAGATAGTCTTTGTTCCAAGAAGTATTTAAGACTATCATGATCTATTTTGACCTTGAATTTCCTACCTATTTGGTAAGGGTGCCATTTCTTCAATGCATGTAGTATTTCCATCATTTCCTTCTCATAAATGGGTTTGTGTAAGTCCTTTCCCTTGAGTGTCTGACTTTCAAAAGCAAGGGACCTTCCTTCTTGCATTAGAATAACACCAATGCCATTTCCCGAGGCATCACATCCCACAATAAAGGTTTTTGTGAAGTCTAGTGTGGTCAAGACATGAGCTTTTCACATCACCTCTTTTAGTTTTTCAAAAGCTTGAGTTTCGTCTGGAGTCCATGAAAATGCATCCTTCTTATTTAATGTCATTAAAGGTCCTGATATTCTTCCATAGTTCTGAACAAACTTGCGGTAGTAACCTGTCAAACCCAAAAATGCTCTAAGATTCTTCAATGTTTTTGGAATCGGCCATTTCATCATGGCCTTAATCTTGTTAGGGTCTACCTTGACACCTTCATGAGATACAATATGACCCAAATAATCTACCTCCTTCACCCCAAATAAACATTTGGATGGTTTGGCATATAGTTGTTTCTCCTTTAGTAGTTGTAGCACCTTGTCAACATGTCACACATGATCCTCCCAAGACTTGCTATAGATTAGTATATCTTCAAAAAATACTAACAAACATTTTCGAAGGAAGGGCTTGAAAATGGAATTCATCAACCCTTGGAATGTGGAAGGTGCATTTGTAAGTCCAAAAGGCATGGACAAAAATTCATAATGGCGTTCATGATTTCAAAATGTTGTTTTTGGGATATCTACTTCCTTCATTCTAATCTCATGATACCCTGAATGGAGATCAAAATTTGTGAAATAGATTCGATCCATGTAGTTCATCTAATAATTCATCAATGACAGGAATGGGAAAATTTTCTTTAATAGTGATCTTGTTGAGCTCTCTATAATCTGAACACATACGCCATGAACCATATTTCTTAAGTACTGTTACCACCGGTGCAGAGTAAGAACTTTGGCTAGGTCTAATAATGCCATCCTCTAACATTTCTTCAACCATACTCTCAATTTCACTATTTTGGGCATAAGGGTATCTGTAAGGCCTAATGTTAGGAGGAACACTCCCAATAATTAGGTGAATAGCATGATCATAATTTCGAGTGGGTTGAAGACCTTTGGGAATATCTTCAAATACTTGGGAATGCTTATCAATGATTCATTGGAGATAAAGGGGAATAGATGGCTTAGATGTTTGAACATCTATTGAGCATAGTTGTGAAATTACACCTTGATTCCCCTTTTTAAATATTTTTTTCATGCCATTAGAGCTTATCACCTTACTGGGTTTCCGTGTGATACCCCTTAACTCAATTTCTTTTCCTTCTAATGAAAATTTCATAAAAATTTCTTGAAAATTAAAAGGCATTGTTCCTAATGATTGTAACCATGGGATTCCTAGTACGACATCATAACTACCCATGGGTATATCAATCATTGGACTATTCATTACATATTCCCCCATAGTAAGATTGATCTTATTGCAATTTCCTGAGCAATTGATAGTTCCTCCATCTGCAATCATTACATGAAATTCTGGCACTAGATATACAAAGAAATTGAGATCTTTGGATAATTTATAGTGAATGAAATTATGAGTACTACTAGAATCAAGTAGGACTATCACATTTTTATTTTTGATATATCCTTCGATATTGAGGGTTTGAGGAGCGATAATTCCAGCCAATGCATTACATGATATCGTGGGAGTCAAATCTTCAGAAGAAAACGCTTCTATGTTTTCATCTTGAAATGGTTCTTGTTCTTGTTCTTCTTCTTCTTCCTCTTCACAATCTATGTAGAATAATTTCTTCTCACCACACTTATGTCCCTTACTATACTTGTTGTCACAAT
>JASDQU010751903.1:0-14446 GCA_032191745.1 Picea mariana
TAAAAAGAGTTGCACCAAATCTTGGGGCTCAAGCGTAATATATTTTCAAGTAGATTCCATTCTTGGGCTTGGCCAACATGTTCCCTTCATAATCTTCCAATTCATAGGCTCCTTTTTCTAAGACATGTCGCACGATATTGGGACCGTGCCACATGGGTTTGAACTTGCCTGCCCCCAACGTTTCTTTGTCTTGATCATATAAAAGGACCAAGTCACCCTCAACATACAACCGAGGATAGACAAACTTATTGTATTGGACCTTGACACACCTTTTATTCACTTCGATAGTCATAGAGGTGTCTCGATGTTGCTCGTCAAGGCTATCTAGGTGTACGAGGCATTGCTCGAGATCAGAAGTGTCAGGGATGAGCGTGACTGCCAATATAAGAGAAGGGATTTCACATTCAATAGGTAATATTGACTCCACACCATGTACTAACTGGAAAGGAGAAAATATGGTGGCAGTCTTGACCGAGGTTCGGTATGCCCAAAGTGCGAGATATAGCATAATATGCCAGTTAGATTTGTTCTAGCTGACAATTTTCTACAAAATGGTCTTGAGAGACTTGTTGATGGCCTCTACCTATCCATTTTATTATGGGTAGTAAGGGGAAGAATGACCATGCTTAAACCCCAACTTGGATGCTATCTCTTCCATCATTTCATTCTGAAAGTGACTTCCATGATCAGTGACAATCTCACTCGGGATTTCAAACCTGGCGATAATTTGATTGAATACGAAGAAGGTGGTAGTCTTCCCCTCAGATTTAACTGTAGGCATGGCCTTGACCCACTTAGTAAAGTAGTATACAGCCATGATAATGTGTTGATTACCCCCAACAAATTTGGTTTGCAATCCACAAAGTTCACCCCCCACTTGGTTAAGGGACTGACGGTAATGACTGGATGGAGAGGGATTGTGCAAGCGTATTTTTCAAGTGAACGTCTGGCAGTGGTGACACTTCTTAACCACTTCAACACAATCTTTAAAGATAGATGGACATAAATAACCAGCTCACAAAATTTTCTGGGTTGTCGCAAACCCATATAGATGACCACCACAAGCCCCACCATGGAAATCGTTTAGAACTTACTTGGCTTCTTCGTGAGTTAAATAACGACACGAGATATTGTCTATTCCTTGACGATACAAAGTGTTGCTCACGATAAGGTAATTCTTATCTTGGTATTGTACATGTTGTCGGTCATCTCACGAGAGATGTTGAGGGAAATTCAAAGTTTGAAGATAGAGAAAAATGTCTCCATACCAAGGGTCAAACGACGAGACAAGGAAAATGTGCAAAAGAATCAACATGAATAAAATCCTCATCCAATCGTGGGAAGTTGGATATTAACTCTGCAAAGAATAGTGATTTCTTGGATTTCACAGAAGCGAAATCGAGATCGAATTCTTGTAAAATGAAAATCCATTTATTGTATTTTCTCCCTATGATACACCTGGTAAGGACGTATTGAAATGGATTGACATCAGAAACCACAATAGTTTTTCAAAGAAATATATAATGGCATAATCGTTGGACTGCGTGGACGGCAGCCAAAGCTAGATTTTCAACATAGAATATTTGAGCTCGGGATCGACTAAGTTTCGACTAAGATAGTAGATGACATGCTCACAAAGCTCATCACCCTCCTGAACCAACAACATATCAATCGTCTCTTCAGACGCGATGACATAAAGAAAGTAATATCAACTATAGTCTGGAGACTTCAATAGAGGCATTGATACCAAGGCTTTCTTCAAAGCATCGAAGGATTCCTGGGCTCGCTCATACCAGATAGAATGGGTGTCCTTCTTCAAAAGACACATGAAACCCTTAGTAATACTAGTATAATTTACCACAAACCAATGTAAAAAGTTAGCTTTCCCCTGTAAACCTTGAAGTTGTTGAATAGTACGTGTGGGAGGCAATCGATGTATTGCCTCAACCTTTAACGAATCTACCATGATTCGGATCTTAGAGACTAAAAATCCTAGAAGACATCCAAACTTAACCCAAAATATGCATTTATGAGGGTTCAACTGAATTCTATAATGACAACATCTTTCAAAAACTAGTCGAAGGTGTTTAGGGTGATCCACTCTCTTATGAGAGTGAGTAGCAAGATCGTCAATATAAGCTCCAACTATATGTTGAAGATCAATGAATGCGAAGGTCATAGCATGTTGGGAGGTTGCTCCGACGTTTTTAAGGCTGAAAGGCATCTTCTGGTATGAGAAAGTACCCCAAGGAAAAATAAATGTCGTCTTATGTTGATCCTTGGGTTTAATTTGTATTTGGTTATACCCTAAAAATCCATCCATGAAAGAAAAAACTTCGCTTCCCACACACTCGTCAAGAATATGATAAATGAAAGGTGTTGGGAAGTTGTCTTTAGGACAAGCTTTGTTCAGGTCATGAAAAACCATGCATACACAGATGATTCCTTGATTTTTATTCGCAGGAATGGGATTGGATACCCATTCAATCAAGGGAACTGGGTAGATGAAGCCAGCATTAAGCAGTTTCTCTACCTCTTCCTTAATAGCAGGGGCCTTCTGAGGATTGACAACTCTAAGACGTTGTCAAACATGCTTAGCATCCGAGTAAGTTTTAATCTCATGTACGACAAGTCAAGGGTCGATTCTTGGCATCTCTTTATAAGACCAAGAAAATACATCTTAGAATTCCTTGAAGAGCTCGGTGTAGATCATGATTTCTTTTGTCAAACAATCTGCACCGATCTGTACATTTTCAATCTTGTTAGGGGTACGAGATATATCGATCACGACAGTAGGAGAGATACTCACCATATTTCCTTCAGCATAAATGTCGTGCGTATCAAGTGGAACTACGGCGTGACCAACTATCTCACTCAGAGTAGATCAAAAGTCATCTTATTCGATTATAGAAAGCTCTAGGAGAAAATAAGAACGATGATGCATATCATCACAAGGTTTGTCAGAACCATTCAATGCCTCGATGATAGCTTCATATGAGGGAAAGTCTCATCGAGGCAGTCATGTGAAAAATACGATGAAGTGGCCCACACGGGTTTAAGAACAATATCCTCCTCATCCGTCTGCGAGCTAATAGGACTAGGATCGGCGGAAGAGTCAAGAACAACTTGATACGCTATCTCCACTGTCAATAGCGTCATGGCCATTCCAGCATGCGATTGACCTTCACAAGACGCAGTCGAGGAAGGTAGGGTCCAAGGATAGTTAAAATAGGAAGTGTGGAAAGGAACGAACCTCTCTGACAAAAAGGGCCTATTGGACATGGCGTAAACATGGTGAATTGGTGAGATGAAGTCGAAGGTACCCATAAGGGATGAATAAATTCCGACACTAATATTCTCAGTTTTCGGCTAAGAATTGTCGACCACGGGGATCGACAGTCCAATAGATGCACTGGGGATAGCATATGCAAAGGAGAACTAGTTTATCATCACTATCTTCCCATCGTGAGGAAAACAAAGAGTGTGGAAGATGGAAGATACAACGACAGTCATAGCATAAGTCCAATTGTCTCCTAGTAACAAGTTATAATCGAGGGGCACATCAACCACATCAACATCCACCTCTACCCTCTTCCCACATAATGGATCAGAAAGGCAGGAAGAATATCGTGAGGGCAGAAGGAATGACCGTCAAAAGAAGTCAACATGGTCGGAGACTGAGAGAGAGTCAGAGAGTCGAGAGCTTTACAACGAATCAAGGAAATCACACATATTGCAGTGCCTGAATCAACAACCGCACGCTTGATGGTATACTTTGAGTAACCCACGTGGATTTGGAATTCCACATGGTAAGGAAAGCGAGGCTTCACATATGTGACGTCAAACTTGATAACTTTCGAGCCATTGGGGTCTAGAGATCCTAATGTAGATAGCAAGGCATTCCTCTATGAAGGAAACATCTGGAGTACCTCCAGGGCCAACATTGCACAAGGGGTTTGACCCAGGTCCTTGAAAATAGAGTAATTCTAGGAAGCTCTAGCATTTAGATTGTGGGTAGAGCACTTGAGTACTCCATACAGGGTTTTGGTAAGCACCATGGCCCTGTCCGGGATTGTAAGACCCTCCTCATGTTGGAGTTACTTCACACACACCTAGGATTTCTTTTTCCTAAGGTTTTTCCTTGTTTATTAGTCATAATTAGTCATTATTCAGTCTCTTATATTTTAGGGGAGAATATTCCACCTAGAGAATATTCTCTTTCAGGNCTCTTTTTTCAGTCATTTAACTGAAGACTAGTTGACTAGTTAACTCAACTAGGTGGCAATTCACTCCCATAACTTCCTGAGAGACTAGACTAGGTGGCAGTTCACTCCCGTAACTATTGGTGTGTGTCCAGATCACTCTATACCACCATTATGGCGCATTGGTTCTCCTCTAGTGTGCACTCATTGAGCTATACAAAGTATATCATGTGTAAATTATTCATTATTCACAACGATTAATGAGAATTCTTTCATTCTTTCTCTCCTTCTTCTTATTTCTCCAATTCTCTCTACAAATGTGTGTATTATTGTTTAGCTAGATATATTCTGTGAAGGTTCAACACATTTACATGGTATCAAAGCTGATGTACTTCTAACCAAAATCTACACCAAAAGTTTTTGCAGGTACAAAATATTGAAGACAGCGGAAAGATGGATTTCCAAAAAGAATTCATTCTTACACCTTACAACTATTTTGCATGGAAGGAGAAAATAGACATACATCTCCGAACTAGAGGTTTGTACAGGTTAACCTTGAATACAGATAAAAAATCAACACCAGCCATAGAAATATCCAAGTATTTAAATCGCATGGATGAGGCACTCAGAACAATTTGTAGTCTTATTTCTCTCGATCTCATTTTTCATATATCTTCCTGTAAGACTCCCAATGAAGCCTGGACCACCTTGGAAGGGCTCTTTGGAAAACGGGATGAGATGAGGGGACACATGTTGGAGGTGGAGCTGCTCACATTGGATCCAAAAAGCTTCAAGAGTATCCAAGATTTATTTACAAAATTCAAGGATTCACTGTCGCAACTCAAAGCTTGTGGGGTTGATAAATCAAAGGAGGAGAAACAAATGGTTCTCACCATTCTCTCCAATCTTGGTCCTGAATTCTCTGTATTCATATCCACATTCCATTCTGTTAGATTCACCTCTAGAGCCACCTGGAAGATGCCTTCTCTTGAGGACTTTATCGAATCCTTGACACAAGAGAAAACCAAGCTCATCAACATGGGAAAAATCAAAGGCCCAAAGGCACATGCACTCACTGTGCAATATGGCAGCCACAAATATCAGAAATCTAAAATAAAGATAAACATAAAGCTAATGCACATTTGAAGAAGGAAGGGTACACAAAACCCTTCACCAATGCCTCTAGATCCAAAGGGGAACAGGGAAGAAAAGGGGAGAAATGCATGTACTGTCACAAAAGATTCCATTCGAAATCTGCATGCATGCAAAAACAAATAGATCTGATTTCTCAAATACTACAGAAAAAAAAAACCTTGGAGATCGCATCCCCGAGGGTGCCAAGAAGAAGAAGCCAAAAAATCTGAATTCCAAGAAAGACAATTCTAGCCATGCCTTGATTTCCATCAACTCCTCTCCCTGTTGTTGCAAGAGTCTACTCTAGGCTGTAATTGAGCCAAGCCTTAGCACATTTTAAATGAAAAAATAAGTTATCACTCAGAAATTGATTTGGGTTGTGTGCAAGTAAATTCCGAGATAACCACAAACCACTTTTGATTAGAAGTTGCCTCTTCCAACCCGAGAGGGATCTCTCAAATATATGTCATGATAGGATATCCAATAAGCTTAACAGCGGGCAGATCTATGGGTAACAAACAATTTTGAGGTTTTTAGGGCTGATGGGTTGGACTGGGAGGTAGTCCATTGGGCATGGAGTCAAATAATCAAGTAAATAATAAGAGTGTTTTGGCAATGGAAATCCATGGAACAGAGGCGAGGTAGAAGCTGATTACAAAGAGAAGGATTTATAAAAGTATGGTAGCAGAATAAAGAGAAAACATATCAATACACAAGGAGCACTTAGGGATGAGTGAATTCCAAGCATAAATCAGTGGAAAAATATGGTTGGGACAGAGCATCTAGTAGAGGATGAATTCTAAACCTTGATCTCTGTAAGAAACAACCTATAACCAGTCTGCAACAAAGCATCTAACAGAGGATGAATTCTATTACAAAATAGTTACAAATCGACAAGAAAAGATAGATGGGGTGATATTGAAACTAAGAAAATGGACAAACTCTACGAGCAACATCACAAGAATCTTTGATATGGATAAAAAATGCTTCTACAATCTTTTATTAAATTGAAAATGAAAGCTACAGCCCAGGAGTACTACTCCTGTGTGTCTTTCCCCCCTCTTTCTTCTTCAAGAAGATACAATTATATAATTCTTTTGCCCCCTTTTGAATAACTGAAAAATGATCTGAATTACAAAGAAATCCCTCTATAAATGAACAGGTATCTCATGTAGGTATTGAGGTTGAAATCCTCCCAAAAGACAACAACAATTACCATCAATTTTAGAAACTTTTTGTCATTAGAAAACGAACCAAACTGCTGAAAACTGTGGCTGTGGTTATGGTTCTGTATCTCTCGAATCGTGATAGTTGTGTATAAACTGAAAGAGGGTTTTGTGCATATTTCTTTTCAAAGAAAAAACCTCTCTCATTTCCCTGAGATCCGTTTCCATTTTCCCCAGATCTGCATTTTACAAACATGTGTCAAAACAGGAAAATATGAGATCCGAAAATTAGGGCTTGGAGATGGATTTGATTCTCCCAATATGTGACACCTGTAGGAAAATCGGGAGAGTTTATTGATATATGATGTGTTAGGCACAAAAAAATCCGACCGTTTCTCAAAATGATATTCCAGTCGCTCAGAATCATCATTTCAAAATGATGACTCAGCACAGTAAAAAACGCCACATTTTTTAAAACGAACCTCATCTTGCGAGGGACTTTTGACTGCCTTCCCAAGCTCCAAATAAAAATCTGAATGCATCACTAGAAATCTTAGGATCTGTATATGTCAATCGACCATTTGAGTGTGCAAAAAGGCCTCTCCATGGCTGAGAAAACTGACTTTTTCTAAGGAAGTTTAGTCACTAGAAAAAATCTGCAATTTCGGTGGCTAACATGCCGAAAACAAGGGTATCTTAGCTGTCGAAAGTCCTGGATTTCGGTGGCTAACAGTGCGATTTCGAAGCGCCGTAAGCCACCGAAAGTCTCGAAACCCCGATTTCAGGATTTTGGGTTTCGGGAAACAGAGCAGTGGTTAAAATCTTTACGTCGGCCAAACCTCCGATGGCCGAAACCCCGAAATGGTGACGTGGCATTTATGTTAAACATTATTATAGTGATTTTATGTCATTTATTGCATTCTTTTCGCGCACCTACTCGTGAGATCTTCCTCCATGTGGCTTGATGTGTGGCGCTTGAATGCTTGGTCTTGACTGATACACTTTCGGTAGCTAATGGCATATGAAACCCGAGATTTAAGCTATCGAAATTCTGCACTTTCAGTAGCTAAACACTATAAAATTTTTCCTCCTAAGCTACCGAAAGCCAAAATTTCAATATTTGTTCCAACATAGGCTCCATCTAGGGATGTTTCTTTCCTGTAAAACGCTAAGAACAGTAGACCACATGCCTTCATCCATTGGGCGACCTGAAATCATCCTTATCAAACTCTGAACCCTTCACTTTACTTGCAGCTTTCCGAAATAAAAACTTCTTGTTCATTCATTGGGCTATGGAGTCGTAATGCTTTAAAAAAAAACCATACTGGATTCGAAATTGAACTGAAAACATATTAAAAACCACCGCTGTAATCTAATGCTCAAAGTCAAGCTTATTTATATACATCACCTACTCTAACTACTGAAAAATTCCCACTGAATCAAATGATATGAAAATTCCAGTGAAGCCAATCCAATAATTGTCTACTTATTTGAAATTTTCTCACACTTTCTTTGAGCAGGATGAAAAAGGAAACTGACAACTCCCATCTGACCTGTTGGTGATCATGAATTTTCAAACCTTTCATCGATTCTTGTGACAAAATATCCATGACATAGCATACTCCTCCATTAAATGAATCTAAAATATCAACAAAAGGATCTTGGAAAAATATATGGTCTTGAGGTTTTAAAACATCCAGGACTACTGTATGTTTTGATTTATAATGCTCAGGATCATTCTCGAAGAGAATATCTGAACACCCTTCAAGATCATCTGCAATGGCATCTCCAAAATCATGGCACAATCTTGTCTGAAGACCCTCATCCCTCCATGAAAAATCTGCAGCAAGTTGTTCTACAGAAACAATGAAATAATCATCACTATACTCATCATATTTAGGTTCAGCAGATAACTCAAGAGGGTCATCATTCAGACAAAAACTCGAGACATCAACTGTGGATCTCTCAAGCAAAGGAAACTCTGTTACTATCTCTAACATACTGTTTATTTCAGAATCATACTTCTGCAAATCACAGTCTAAAGCATTCTCGAACAACAAACTTTCTTCAGGATCATTAAACATGGCAACCATATCTTTTTCATGAAACAAAACAGATTCTAAAATCTGATCTCCTGGAAGGAAATCATCATAAATAGGTTCACTAACTTCCTGTAAAGTTCCATCAAATACATGACTGTCATCATTTAAAAACAGATTTACATCTTCAGAAATGGAAGAAGTTTGACACTCATATCCGGGACTGTGTGAAAGTTGCAAATCTATGTGAGTAGGGGCTGCAACATAGTTTTTCAGGAGTAGCTCTATCTCTTCTTCTGCAAGTTGATCGTGATGCTAAATATTTTCTTCTTGAGTATGTTCACAAGATCCAGTTTCTTTATGAGCCAACTCTTCCTCATACTGATCATCTTCATCAACTTGAGAAATTTCTGAGATTTCTTCCTCCTCTTCAAGAGCATTTGTTTGATCATTTTGTCTTATGAATCCTATATTACAACAATCTTCAAAAAGTATTTCAGCTGAGTAGATTCTTTTACAATGTTGATGAAAAAGTATGTGAAAATCTTTCAATGAAGGAATACTGGAATGGGGTAAAGATTTAGACCAGATTCTAGCATCTTTTTCCAATGAAAACATAAACAATTTCATGAGGACATCTTCATGATGTACATTTAATTCCTCCATGAGCTTGTGGAATTCAAACAAGTGTTGAGCAGGATCATCATCCGCATATTCTCCAAATTTAGGAAGGACATCTTCCCAAATTTTAATGTCTGGAACAGTGTTTGGAAAGACATAAAAATTTGTAAATTCCATAGGAGCAAACCTTGCAGCAATTCGAGCAACGAACGAATTCGACATTTGAGACCAGTGGCGTTGCCAGAAAAATCATGTAGAGTCTACAAACCAAGGAGTCGCCAGGTGAATGATCACAACCAATTGAATGCCTATCCCTTGTTCACCATCAAGAGATAGATCTGAACTTTGTCATAGCCTAGGGAAGATAACTTCATCCTCCGTCCCCGACAACGGCACCAGAAAATTTTGTCGCAAGAGTCGACTCTAGGCTGTAATTGAGCCTAGCCTTAGCACATTTTAAATGAAAAAATAAGTTATCACTCAGAAATTGATTTGGGTTGCGTGCAAGTAAATTTCGAGATAACCACGAACCACTTTTGATTAGAAGCTGTCCCTTCCAACCTGAGAGGGATCTCTCGAATATATGTCACGATAGGATATCCAATAAGCTTAACAACAGGTAGATCTGTGGGTAACAAACATTTTTAAGGTTTTTACGGCTGATGGGTTAGACTGGGAGGTATTCCATTGAGCATGGAGTCAAATAATCAAGTAAATAATAAGAGTGTTTCGGCAGTGGAAATCCATGGAATAGAGGCGAGGTAGAAGCTGATTACAAAGAGAAGGATTTATAAACGTATGGCAACAGAATAAAGAGAAAACATATCAATACACAAGGAGCACTTAGAGATGAGTGAATTCCAAGCATAAATCAGTGGAAAAATATGGTTGGGACAGAGCATCTAGCAGAGGATGAATTTTGAACCTTGATCTCTACAAGAAACAACCTATAACCAGTCTGCAATAGAGCATCTAACAGAGGATGAATTCTAGTACAAAATAGTTACAAATCTAGAAGGAAAGATAAATGGAGTGATATTGAAACTAAGAAAATGGACAAACTTTGCAAGCAAGATCACAAGAATCTATGATATGGATAAAACATGCTTCTGCAATCTTTTATTAAATTGAAAATGAAAGCTACAGCCCAGGAGTACTACTCCTTTGTGTCTTTCCCCCCTCTTTCTTCTTCAAGAAGATACAATAATATAAGTATTTTGCCCCCTTTCGAATAATTGAAAAACAATTTGAATTACAAAGAAATCCCTCTATAAATGAAAAGTTATCTCATGTAGGTATTGAGGTCAAAATCCTCCCAAAAGACAACAACAGTTACCATCAATTTCGGAAACTTTATGTCATTAGAAAACGAACCAAACTGTTGAAAACTGTGGTTGCGGTTATGGTTTTGTATCTCTCGAATCGTGACAGATATGTATAAAATGAAAGACGCTTTTGTGCATATTTCTGTTCTGATAAAAAACCTCTCTCAGTTCTCTGAGATCCATTTCCATTTTCCCCAGATCTGCATTTTACAAACATGTGTCAAAACAAGAAAATATAAGATCCGAAAATTATGGCTTGGAGATGGATTCGATTCTCCCAATATGTGACACCTGTATGAAAATCGAGAGAGTTTATTGATCGATGATGTGTTAGGCACAAAAACCTCCGACCGTTTCTCAAAATGATATTCCAGTCGCTCAGACTCATCATTTGAAAATGATCGCTCAACACAGTAAAAAATGCCACATTTCTGAAAACGAACCTTATCTTGCAAGGGACTTCTGACTGCCTTCCCAAGCTCCAAATGAAAATATGAATGCACCAATAGAAATATTAGGATATGTATATGTCAATCGACCATTTGAGTGTGCAAAACGGCCTCTCCACGACTGAGAAAACTCAACTTTTATAAGGCAGTTTAGTCACTGGAAAAAATCTGCAATTTTGGTGGCTAACAGGCCGAAAACAAGGGTATCTTAGTTGCCGAAAGTCCTGGCTTTCGGTGGCTAACAGTGCGATTTTGGAGCGTCGTAAGCCACCAAAAGTCTCAAAACCCTGATTTCGGGATTTCGGGTTTCGGGAAACAAAGCAATGGTTAAAATCTTTATGTCGGCCAAACCTCCGATGGTCGAAACCCCGAAATGGTGACATGCCATTTATGTTAAACCCTATTATAGTGATTTTATGCTATTAATTGCATTATTTTTGCGCCTACTCATGAGCTCTTCCTCCATGTGGCTTGATGCGTGGCGCTTGAACGCTTTGTCTTGGCCAATACACTTTCGGCAGCTAATGGCATATGAAACCTGATATTTAAGCTACCAAAATTCTGCACTTTCGGTAGCTAAACACTATAAAAATTTTCCTCCTAAGCTACCGAAAGCCAAAATTTCAATATTTGTTCCAACACTCCTGATGCTTGGATCGTTGATTCAGGAGCATCACATCACATGGCTTCCTCAAAACCAATATAGTCTTCTTTGGATGCATGCAAAGGTCCTCCTATTCTGGTGGGGAACAACTCTTCTGTCGAATTCACCAGCAAAGGAAGGATTGAACTCACCAACGGAAGCTTTGAAAATGTGTTGAACATTCTCAAGCTTTCTGTCAACCTTCTCTCCGTGTATCAGATGACGAATTCTGGCACCGAAAAGAAATTAATATTCACACCAAATTCTATGGACATCTACGACATGCAAACCAACTCCAGGGTTTCTACTGGTGAGGTAAATCATCAGTCTAGATTGTATACATTTTCTGAATTCATTGAACCTGATTCTGCTTTACTGCTTACTCATGCTGATGAAAGTAGTAGAANTATTGGTTGATGGTCTACCAGACATCCATTTCTCCAAGGGAGTATGTGAGGGATGTGTTCTCGGAAAACACCCTCAAGAGAAATTTGACAAAGGAAAGTCTCAGCGAGCTTCCACACCTTTAGATCTGATCCACAGTGACCTTATGGGTCCTTTTCCTCATCCATCCATCAATAAAGCGAGGTTTGTTCTCATTTTTGTTGATGATTTATAACGTTTTACATGGATCTACTTTCTCAAGCAAAAATATGAGGTCTTTCAACACCTCAAATATTTCAAAGCCTTGGTTGAGACACAGTCCGAAAAGAATATCAAATTCCTCCGAACTGATAACGGGAGAGAGTATGTGGATCATGAGATCCATAATGTTTTCCATAAGGCAGGGATCTAGTTGCAGCACACAGATCCATATACTCCACATCAAAATGGAGTTGTCGAGCGGAAAAACATATCTCTAAAGGAGATGGCATCTTGCATGTTGCATGCAAAGTCACTACCATAGAGACTATGGACCGAAGCACTTAATTGTGAAACATACATCCAAAACGGATCTCCCCATAGATCTGTCAAGGATAATACCCCCTATGAGGCTTGGAGCAACCTCAAACCGGAAGTGACCCATTTTCACATTTTCAGTTCACGTGCATGGGCCCAGATTCCCTTTAAAAAGAGGAAGGCATTTCATCCACAGGGCACTGAGTGCATTTTTTTTGAATACCCCGATGGTGTCAAGGGATATCGACTTATCGATCTTTCCTTGGACAGACTCATCATTGAGCGTAGTTTCCAATTCGAGGAAAGTGTCTTGCATGTACCTCAACAGCCATATGCAGACACCTTCAGTCTTCCACATGTCTGAGATGATGAGCATGCACATGTCGAATATTCTTCAGACGAGAGTTCTGATTCAGAGGAATCAGATGATTCAGATTCAGAGTCAGTATAGTCGGATGTAGAGTCAGAGCATCCAAATGTAGTTGCAGAGGCAGAGCAGAGACCCAAGTGGGCACAAAATACTCTTCAGGATGCAGGGGATCTAGTTGGGGATCTAGCCAATACTAGGAGGACTCAATCTGATTTCGAGGAGCCTCCTGTTGCATTTACTGTCACTGAACCATTTCCTTCCAGGCATCTTTTCNGGATGGATAGATCAACAGATACAAAGCCAGGCTTGTCACCAAGGGCTTTCAGCAAGTTCATGGTATTGACTATGATGAGACCTTCACTCCAGTAGCAAAGATGGATTCCATATGATTGACACTTTCCATTGTGGCAACCAAGGGATGGGAAGTCCATCAGATGGACATGAATAATGCATTTCTTCACGGTGATCCCTCTGAGGAGATCTACATGGAGAAACCCCAGGGATTTATACATGACTCATATTTGGTCTGTCGACGGAAGAAGTCCATTTATGGCCTCAAGCAGGCTCTGAGGGCATGGTATACCAAGATGGATTCCTACTTGTTGTCACAAAACTTTATACGTTGTAAATCAGACCCGAATGTCTACATGCTCAGGATGGCTGATTCACTTCTACTTTTAGTTCTGTATGTCGATGATTTGTTGATCACCGGGTGCTCGATTTCAGCAATTGTTGTAGTCAAGAGGATTCTACATGACAGGTTTTTTATGAAAAACATGGGTTCTCTACACTTCTTCCTTGGACTCGAGATCAGTCAGGATGCATCAGGCATCAAACTATCTCAGGCCAAGTATGCACGAGTCAAACTTGAGGATGGAGGGGAGACTCCAGTGGTTGACAACACACTGTACAGAAAAATAGTGGGGAGCTTGTTGTATCTCACACACTCCAGACCATACCTCTCATATGCAGTTGGCGCAGTTTCTAGGTTCATACAGGAGCCACATAAGCTACATTGGAAAGTTGCAAAGCGTATCCTTAGATATGTATAGGGCACCATCACCTTTGGGATTAATTATGCAACGAACTCTACATTAAATATCATCAGGTTTAATGATTCTGACTAGGATAGCGATAGCAGTGATCGAAAGTCCACATCTGGTTACTCACTCAGTCTTGGTTCCAGGCCTATCTATTGGTCGAGCAAGAAGCAAGCCATCATTTCTTTATCTTCAGTCGAGGCAAATTACAGAGGGGTAGTTAACATAGCCATTCAGGCTATGTGGCTACAACATTTTCTCACTGAGTTGGGCATTCAGTTTCATTGGTCGATCTTCATCTGGTGTGAAAACCAAAGCACTCTGAAGTTTTGCAGAGATCCATTTCAGAGACAACAGTTGAGGCACATTGATATCCACATTCACTACATCCGGGACTTAGTACATGAGGGGATCATCGACTTATAGTTCTTTCCTTCAGCGGAACATATGACAGACATCTTCACCAAGACCTTCACTGAGAAAAAGTTTCATTCTATGCGAAGTCATCTTGAAGTGAAGGACACAGTTGCCTAGCAACTGTAGTTCTTATTTTTACA
>JASDQU010751903.1:21708-37669 GCA_032191745.1 Picea mariana
CATCGAGATGGAATGAGCATTATAGCCTGGTGATTGACCAAGAGACCCAAATCGGTTCGTGGTAATAGGTTGATTATTCACTATAGGACGGGCAACATTGATTATAGGTTCCTCCGGCACTACAACCATTGTGGTTGTAGGAGTCGAAGGGGTGCCATTAACTATAGTAGGCATGGGAGTCGAAGGGCTCCCAGTATCTTGATGACTCAGTTCAGTACTCATCCTTGTAGAATCACAAGTCTGATAAGTGGAGGTGTGTGTACCAGGTTTAATAACTCTACGCCTTTTAGAAGGCAAAGAATCAAAATGCGGTGGTAACTGTAACAAGTGGCGAGACCGGAGGGGAAGCTGGTCCGAATCCACGATGACTTAAGACTCAAGATATAAAAAACAAATCCTAAGGCCAACTAGTAATCAAAGAGCATACCAAAAATAATCAAACAACCAATATACACACAAACATGATAAAGTGGTTGAAAGGGGCCTCCATCCCTAAAGTAGGTATGCCTATCCCAAGAGGGGCATGAGACTCCCTACTAAATATATGAGGTATCATAATCAGTTATAAGGGCCCTCGTGGGATTAACAACCAGTCGGTCAGATCCCCCCGGAAAGGTAATTCTCCATAAAGTTTGTGTGTTGTCCGACCCTTATCTGTCCTAGGGTACCTGCAGAATAAGCCCTGCAAGTAACCTATGTGGTACCTAAGTCAAGAAAATAAGCAACCATGGTATAACTGATGCATAGGCGAACAGTCGTAAGTCAGGTCCACCATATGGGAAGGGTAGAAAAGCCTGAAACCTTGAAAGGACCGCCTCTCACAGAGGTAAGGGTGCTAGCAAGATCCCCATATATGAATAGATCCCTAGAAATATATCTGACAATAAGAAGGCATCGGTGGGATATCCCTTCAACCGACCTCATGTGACCTCGTTCTTAACTCCAGTGTAAGCGGAGCCTCCTAATATTACCGATTATACAATGGATTTCTCTACTCCTTTATTCAGACACATATGTTTATTTAATAGCCTTGGAGAAGTTTACTCACAAAATCTTATTCCAAGGCACTAAATCCTAAGCTAGTTTGTGCACCCTAGAAAATAAAATCGTTACTAATCAATTTTAAATTATAATGTTAATTTCAATGGCCTCACTTACTCAAAAGGTGCAGTCATGAAACTAGTGATGTTATGACTCAACAAGTAAAATAAATGAATATGAATACAATGCAAAGTCCTAACTTCGATTTTCAAAAAAATGATATGCTTTCTAAAAATGCAATTTTCAATTCAATTATGCAATTCTAAATAAAAATGCAATCTTACTTTACATGCGCTAAGATAAATGACAAAGACTCAAGAGATCAAAATGCCAATCAATGTAAAATGCCAAATATTTTTGTATTTTCAATATAAGAAAAATGAAAATGCAAGGACTAAACAACAACTTGATATAAAGACTCTACTGTGTATAGACAGAGAAAACCCAAGTAGGATATCAAGGAGAAAAACACCTATCCAAAGGTGAAAGGACAATCAAAATGAAAAGATGGTAAAAAAGGCACCGCCTAAAAATTCGACCAAAGACAGGTTTCCCGTCACTCCAAAGACACTTAACGGTCACTACAGAGACCCAAGAAGACTCAACAATCATCAAAACCTACCCAGCAACCACCAAACCCAGCAATAAAGCAACAAAGGTTGATGTACGCAATTTTTCAAAGGAAAAGCGCATATGTACGCATCTTGCAGAAGGACATCACGCATATGTACGCGACTGTCAAGCAAAAACCCATGTATATGTGTCGAAACACAGCTAGGCTAAGGAGAAGGATGAAATACTTAGACTCAGAGTGAACAGAGGTTGCAAATCAATCATACGACAAGAAACTCAACGAGATAAATCTAAGGAGAAAAATACTCCAAACCCCAAAAAAGAAGATTCAATCCCCTGTATGGTTGCCAATTCTATTAGAGGAAAATCTCTCTATGGATAGGGTTAAACCACAACAGACGGAAATGACTGCAGAAATCAACTCTAATCTCAAGTATTCTATATAGACAAATATGCTAGGAAGACAAGATAAAATGCCTACCTCATCCAGACGTTCGATGAAGTCCACCATTGAGCACTTGACCCAAAGCAATATAACTGCAACTAGTCCTCAACAACCAAGAAACACAAGAATATGGTGATAATATGATGTTAGCACATCCAATAGCATAATCCATCAACATTCATAACAAATACACCCATGGAATAATAATTCAAATATTTGCAAGATATTAATTGGACGAGAAAAGAGTATTTCTATTAAGATATAATCAGTAGAAGTGAATGAGTTACAGACTTTTGTGTCGACACGGTTTGGAACCGACAAACTAAGTTCATTCTAGCTAGGCATCCACCAAAGGCAAGCTCATGTAAGAGAGAAAATGAAGTTCTCAATCAATCAAGGAAGAGCTTTGGGGATGAACAATGTGTTCAGACTTAAAGGATAAAGGGATGCAAACTCAATGTGAAGTGAATAATTTCTCCAAAGTAACTTTGCTCTCAAAGTTGAATTCTTTCTCCTCTTTTCCATAGCTCGAATTTGGCCCATTTATAGCCTTCAATTGGAACTGAAGGGCTGAGTTGGAACGTTTCCAGTATATGAAAGGCCAAATATCATTGATCTTGTGACGTGACATGGAAACCCGACACCATTTTTCAATTTTGGGCACATTTCCTGATGTACGTAGGCTGTAGTGGTGCAACTTGCGTATATGCATGTTGTAATATAGGCAGGGCACGTATATGTGGAAAAATTATATTTTTATCTCTGGGACTTGAAAAAAGGGACTTCAAGTTTGCATAGGAAAATGGAAAAAGGCCTTCTATGCAATATTGCATGGGGTGAGGCTAATCTTGATATAACAGTAAGGTCATCTCACAGATCGAGAAGTTCGTCTTCTTTGTGATATGTGCTCACAGTAAGAAGAAGGTTGTTGCCACATCTGTGGCCTCTACACAAAGCCTCTCTTTTCATTAGAAGCAAGTGGATGGGATCGTGGAAGAATACAGAGACATTTTCTCCTCGCCTACAGGGGTATCAACACACTGCCAAGTCAAGAATCCAATTGATTTGGCCCCCAACACACCTCTACCTAATGGACTAGTCTATCGTCGCTCGCTGATGGAAAATGAAGAAATTAGGCGATAGATATAAGAGATTCTTCAAAAGAGGCACATCAAACCCAAGTCCTCCCCTTGTGGAAGCCCAATTGTATTGGTGTAGAAGAGGGACAGGACGTGGCAACTCTACATTGATTACAAAGCCTTAAAAAAAATCACAATCAGGAACTGATACCCTATTTCCAGGATTGATGACCTTCTTGACCAACTCAAGGGGGAAAATTTCTTCAACAATATTGACCTAAAGTATGGCTACCACCAGGTTCCTATCAAACCAATTGATGTATGGAAGACATCCTTCAAATCTAAAGAAGGTCTCTTCGAATGGCTAGTCATGCCCTTTGGCTTAACAAATGCACCATCCACTTTCATGAGGTTGATGGATGATGTATTGAAACCCTTCACTAACTCCTTTGTGGTGGTATATTTGGATGACATCCTCATCTTCAACAGAACATGGGAGGAGCACATGCGGAATATTCAACAAGTTTTTAGCACTCTGCGACAACACAAGCTATATGCCAACTTGGAAAAATGCTCTTTTGGCATGAACAAGGTCCAATACTTGGGCTACATTGTTGATGAGCATGGGGTACATTTTTATCCAGCTAATATAAAAGTCATCCGTGACTGGCCATCCCTGACTAAACTGACCGAGCTTCGGAACTTCTTGGAACTAACCAACTTCTATCGATGGTTCATGTTGGGATTATCCCATATTGCATGGGCCCTCATCTAGGTGACCAAGGGCGGTGGTAGGGCCAAGTTCGTGTAGGGGAAGGAACACCAATGAGCATTATATGATCTAAAGCATCCCTTTTTCTCAGCTCCAGTACTCTCCTTGTCTGATTTGCAACAACCATTCGAGATTGAGACTGATGCATCTAATTATGATGTGGGTGAAGTTCTCACTCAACACATGCATCTGGTGGCATACCATAGTGAGACACTCTCTGATACTGTTCACAAATACCCCACCTATGACAAGGAAATATATTCCATTGTACAAATATGTCGTCATTGGAAACATTACATTCTAGGAAAAGAGACGATCATACACACTAATCACAAGCCTCTACAGTTCATACAGACATAGGGGAAATTGCAAAACGAATTCCATCAAAAGTGGTCCAACTACCTACAACAGTTCCATATCAACATCAAGTATAAGACATATATCTCAAATCGTGTCGATGATTGCCTTAGTCGGTCTCCTATGGTTTCACTCACCATTGTACTCCATTCCTGTGGACATGAAGCATCTGAGTGGCCCCAACTTTATCAACAAGATCCAGACTTCGCCACCACCTATCAACTCTTGGGTATAGGCGTGTCTATCACCTATTTTCACATTCAGGACTAACTCTTATGCCACTTGGTCCATCTCTCTGTTCCTACAAATGAGCCTTCAAAGATGATTTGGGAAGCCCACTACAGTCTGGTGGCAGGACATTTTGGCATGGCGAAAACTGTGGTCGTTCTTTAGAAACATTTTTATTGGTCAAAAATTCGACAGGACGTCAGAAATTATATCATATCTTGCAATAATTGTGCCATTGCTAAGCCATCCATCAAGAAGAAATGCGTATACACCCCTCTTCCTATTCCCGAGACGCCTTGGGAATCCATCTCAATGGATTACATGTCTATCCTTCCGCCACCAAGCAAGGAAATGATTGCGTATTTGTGGTCGTTGATCATTTTTAGAAGATGGCCATCCTCACATCCTATAAGAAGAATATCATAGCAGACGATACTGCCAAGCTCTTCTTTGAATGAGTGTGGGTCCACTTTGGGATACCACAGAATATCATCTCTAACCAAGACAGTAGGTTCCTCAACACATTTTGGTAGAGTCTTTGGTCACTATTGGACACCAAGCTCACAAAATCCACTACTTTCCATGCCCAAACTGATGGCCAAAAAGAGGTTGTCAATCAGATGATTGTGAACATCATGTGCATGTACAATTCTAAGAATCCACGTACATGGGACGAGAGTCTCCCCTATGTTCAACACAGTTACAACAGGACTCTCCATAGCGCCATCGTCCATAACCCATTTCAGTTGGGTCTGGGATTCCAACCCTTGGGACCCATTGATGTTTCACTTCCTCTTGCCACCACACAGACAAAATTTTCCCATATTCATTCTATGATCGACAAATCCATCGGATTAATTAAGTGGATTCAGCACATCTGCCAACAGGTCTAGGAGATTTTGCAGAAATCCAATGCTAAGTACAAGCAGTGCCATGACAAACACAGGGTACCACACTAGTTTCAGGTTGGCGACAAAGTTTGGCTACATTTGTAAAAGGAGCATCTCACAGGGCCCCATCAGTAGATTCACCCACTTCTTTGTGGGCCTTACACTATCACCAAGGCTGTGGGTAGCAATTCTTTTGAGCTCAACACTCCACCCATCCTTGGAATGCATCTAGTGTTTAATGTGGACCTCCTTTGGCCATATTTTCTACCATTATTGGACACCTTAGATATCGAGGAATAATTGACACCAACAAATCTCAACCCTGACTGCATAGAACACGCATCCACTAATCATATATTGGACACACAGGTCAAGGGCACTCGCCAACAGAGGATCTCGCTTTATCGGGTTGTCAAGGTAAAGAAACTCCTACACCAAGGAAAGTGGCTCACCCAAGGCCAAATCTAACAAAAGTTTCCTCACCTGATGGGGGAACTCAACACAATGGATATCATTACTTCCCAAAGGAGGAGGATTGATCCAGGTGGATATTGGTGGCCACCCACCTATTCCAACTGGCTCCTCTTGTCCATTTTTTTCAACACGTTATGTTGTACTTCTTTGTAATTGTGGTTTCTACACTTTTGGGGATGTCTCAAGCCCCACACATCCTCCAGGTGAATACTAGTGGCCTTTCCCTAATCAAAATGGATTATTTTGTATGTTTTCATGTCAGGACATCCTGTTGCACTTCCAGGGTCGTTTTGGGGCCCTAAACATTGTATTTTTAATTTTCATAGTAAAACTATAAATGGAGTCAGAGTTTGATAGCGGGATGTGTATATCTATGAAATACCTTTCCAACGGGATATCACATGCCTAAAACGGAGGTCGTATGCAAAAGTTACAACCCTGGGAAGTTGAGGTACCAACTTACAACAACTTACCTATAGGAGCCCACATGAATTTTGGCGTTTCACCTTCTAGGGTTAGGTTTTTGGATGTCTAGGGTTTTGGAATTCATGATTAAGATCAAAAATGCATCTGGAGCCTCATTGTAATCCATTATTATCAGACAGATGCGTGTAGCAGCCACATCTCTTCTCATAGATAGCTACCACCATTCGAGCAAGAGTTTCAGTTATGCAATTTTACAGTTTCAACCTATTTAATTATTCAATAGAAGATATTGTTCATTGGATATCTGTTTTATTCTTCATATCTCTGTTTTTATTGTATTCATTTTGTTAATCAGTTCGTTCCGCTCCTAAATCCGGATCATTGGTCCTCTAGGATTTTCATAATTTTCCTGAAAAAACAACATGACAATAAAGTATTTTTATATTTATATATGAAAACTAAATATCACAAAATTGATATATATTAATAAATGAATAGTTTGTCATATATATATATATTCTAAAAAAGTGTTTTTAGGAATATTAATTTTTGAATGATTCTTTTTTGTTATTGTATGTTTTTTCTATTACAAATCTGACAGGTCTCATTGACCATTGCTCTAGAAATTATTCCTATAGTTTAAATATAACCTGGTTCTTGGAATCATTGGATTGATTTATATATTGTAAGTGGAAAGTATGTCTATACGTTCACTCCACTATATCCCTCATAGTTCCCTAAAAAAATTTCCCCCTTCGATTAATCTCCAACACCACTCTAGATGGGCTAAGGACCAATTCATCATCATTTACATCTTCTATATTAATTAATTTTGTTTGGTTTTGATGACATTATGTTCCCTCGTTTTTGGTGCGTGTAGAACATTAAACATATGTGAATTAATAGATTGTTTGAAACATGTCATCTAATATTCCTAAGTATAGTATTAATGAAAATTTAAAAAAAAAAACATATTGAATAGTATTTTTTCATTCACCTAATTCATCCCTCTACAATTTTTCCATCAATATTTTATGCTCTTCTGCACTTAGATCAAAAATAATCTTATCAAGCTTCCTCATTTTGTGGCCCTACATGACACACACTAACCAATACATATTAATTAAACTTACATATAGTTGAACCATAACAATTTTGTATAGAATTTACAAAGCACCTGCCTTTTTTGTTTTTCCAAATGTGTCATCATTGTGTCGACCAAAAATTTTCTTATTTGAAATATTCTCACTCATATTTTTATCAACACACAACCTGTACCATTCAATATATAAATTATTAAATATATTTTATAAATAAATCACATAATTTTCAACGAAAAAAAATCGTTGCAATCGGTGCGCTTTTTATATACAAAGCATCGGTGTGTTTATTACATAAAACACACTGGGGATTTCCATACAACAACACGCACCGAACAGTTTAATTTCTTTTTTTAAATGTTGTGAATTACAATAGTGCGATATATATAGAAGACATCACAATGACTACAGTAGAAAACAAAAACATACCAAAAAAATTAAACATTCACAAAAAAAAACAATGGAAAAATTACACACCCATTAGAAGAAAAATTTAAAAAATTAAAAAAAATTATGTGACAACATTTTCTGTGTTGTTTAGATGACAAAATAGGAGATTTTTTTTTTTGCACCATATTTTTAAAATTAAAAAAAAATATGGGTTTATCGGTGCATTCCTTATACATAAACACACCAGTGTGTTTCTGTTGAAATGGTGCACCGGAAAATCAGGAAACATTTTTTAAAAAAACGTCATATTGGAAATCGTTTAAATTTAAAAAACAAAACAGGCAGAGGGCCGACTGCATTTGGGATCAGATGCAATAAGTGGTCCCTTTGCATCACATGCCAAACACTTATATATAGAAAAACAAATCCATTAGATATAAAATACCTAAAACAAAAATCCCTAATTCTGAAGTGGTAGAGGGAGATAAACCAGGGTGAAATTTTCTATTCACGTAAGCAAAAAAAAACAAGGGTTTAAGGTAAGTATCATTTTATTTTATTTTTAATGTAGGGTTTTTAATGAATCACCATACCCTTCAAATCCTGATTTTCTAAATATTTTTGTTGTTCCAAAGTATTCTTTTGCTCCACAGTGCTCCCCAGTATGTCTCTCTTCCAAATCTATTTCCTGTAAATTTTAGAAAAATAATGAAAATATTGAATGTCTTCTCAATATTAATTTTTTTTTATGAAAAGGGTTTAGAGTGAATCACCATACCCTTCAAATTCTCATATTCTGAATAATAATGTGGTTCCAAAGTATTCTCCTCCTCCACAGTGTTCCTTCGTATGTCTCTCTTGCAAGTCTCTCCCCTACAAAATTTTGCAAAATAATGAAATAATGAATAGCATTTTAGTATTTAAATGACTTTATGAAATTCGATTCCTGCTCTTTTTTTAATTATTTTTAGAAAATCGCGTTTTTTTTTACTTTTTGGCACAACGGTGCATTTATGTAATACGCACCATTGCGTCCATATTACATTACGCATCGGCATGCCCATATTAATTCACGCACCAGAGACTATAATTATTTTTTATTAACAAAATCACGAAACACTGTGTGGTTTATTTTTCAACGCACTGGTGCTTATTGTTAATATGCACACCTGTGCGTTTGTGGTTTATACGTGCACCAAGATGCTTTTAAAGTTATTTGAACTTTTATTTTCACATAAATAGTATATTCCTCTCAAATTATCTTTTAGGATGAATTCACATGACTTGCAATACTTTAGTATACATTTTATGTTTTATGTTGCCTTATTCTTAAAAAATTGTTTCAAAAATATATTCAAACTCAAATTGTGGTATGGTCCTTGAAATTTATTTTAGATATGTACTTGAAACTTTATTGCTAATTTTTCTGAAATGCAGGGAGAAAACCTTATTATATGATCAACTAGCCAATTCTTCAAATTCCAACCCATTCCATATTGCTCAAAGTCCATCGCAAAGTTCTCCCTTTCCATCTCTGGTAAGTTTAACTTATTTTATTTATGTTTCGATTATCTCTTTGATTTTTTTTATCCATGTCAATATGAATAAAAATGTATCCAAATTTGTAGGATCCTGATTCATAATCGAGTTCAGATGCATAAAATACTCCAGTATCAGTTCAAAAATGATGGAAGGTCTTATCAGGAGCAACATACCACAAGCAGTTGGTAGATGAAAATGGACAGTCGATTTACCCTACCAATTGTGAAATTCCATCTTCCAACCGAAATCCTTGGTCAGATATGGTAATAATTGTTTGGTATAATGTAATTTGAAAAACAAAATATTGCAATGCGCTTACTACTATCATCAATGTACTAATGTTCAATATTTTTGAAAATAGGATTCTTTTGATGATGATCGACCTACCTACCATCTTCTGTTGCACCCCACAACAATGTCAACCTGAGAGAAGGTTGAAATGGGAGCACAACACAGAGAGGAAGCATACCAAGAATGGTTGAAAAAACCACCTATTCAATTCCCATTACGTCCAGATTCACCAATTAGGAATGACTACAACAATAGTAGTTATTTAAAAGTTGGCAATGGAGACAATCAAAAAGAAGTTGGTATGGATGATTACTTATGGGATACAATTTCCATGGAGACAATGTTGTTATATGCATTCCAGAATGACAAGCTAGGGGATGATGCACATATCAATGATACCATTTTTGAAAACCTAAAATATGCTTCCACCACCCCTCTCTTTGGACCTAGTGCCCAGTCAAAGTATACCTAGCTTGGGACAACAATGTTACTGTACAACGTGAAAGAAAAACTTGGCATGTCAAACACATGTTTCTAGGCAATATTAATTGACCAGCAAGTGCCTTATATTAATTTTGAGAAATCTTGTCACACAATCAACATTATAAATGGTTTCTTTTCTAAATTTTAAATGACCTTGTACATTTCTATTTCCCACTAACTGCAGGATATTCAAAGATACGATTCTTCCTAGTGATAATGTTTTTCCAAGTGTTGAGGAAAAGGTATATAAAAACTTACTCAAGCATTTTCAAATCTTTCCTGGCTAAGACAAGATAGTTGGGAATGTCACCCAAGGTTTATAGCCTCAAAGACAATCGCCTAATCCACAAGTATTAAGTACAAAGGATCAAGGCTGAATTTTATGTGTTATTTATAACAATGCGAAAGAAGTAAACTTAAACAAAATTACATGAATGTGTACATAAATTATACAAATGTATACATGGAGATCAAAGAAAAAGAGTGAACCATATCATTAAAACACATGTGTGAGACTGAAACAGTAATCTGATTTTTCATTTATTTCATTCTGAGATACAAAACTGAGTTCTCTTTACAAACCCCTACGAGGGTAGGGACCAAAATCAAATTTAGAAGCCCTCGATGGGCATAATACAAAAAGAATCTAACAATCAAGAAGAAAACCAAATCTAAAAATCTAGACCATCTTGCCACAAAATGTTGTCACTTGACTCTGCAAGATATTCTTTATCGGTCATGAAACTCAATTTATGCGCAAATAAAAATACACAGATTGCCAAAGATAAATCATACACCTTCAAAACAAGCTGCTGAAATATGTGATTCGGTTTTTGAATCTTGTTGACTTCAATAAGACCCTGTTGTCATCAAGAGGATTAAGCTTTCTAGTAAACTCAAAATGAATGAAAGTTAAAAGTATCCGACTAGTATAGAGCAAACCTTATGGTTGTAGTTCTCCTTCTAATCTCTCTTTCTTGTCTCTTCATCTCATTGAGCTTGTATTCCTCCTCAATAAGTTAGGTTAGTTCAACTACCTTTCTTTAGTTAWGTCAAATTAACTTAACTAATTAGTTTGAGACAAATAAATAATAATAATAATATATAAATAAGGGTCTTAAATAATAACTTAATAGGTGGGACCCCTTGTGACTCCCAATTATTTCCTTTTATAATCATCAAGACATGAAAAATAAAAATCAATCTTTAAATTTCAAATATATCCTCTTTTAACTCCCATTTTCAAAATTATGACCAAATATTTTAAATATCAGCCCAATACAATTTGATCATATCCAAAAAGTATTATATCCGTTGTCCTAAAAAGAATGTCTAAAAATATGCTTGTTGTCCAAAACTTTATCAAAGTAAAAATATTGTCTTCAACATATAAAACATCATTAATCATCATCAAAATCCATATTTTCTATGTGAGGCATTAGGCCTCTTCTCACTATTGTCCCCTTTTGATTTTTCAATGGCAGCCTTTGACTCGTTAGATCCTTGAGGCTGAGCTACACTAATAACATGAGAAAAATCATCCTTAAGATGAAGGCGAGAGGAGACTGATTTGGAAAATTCCTTGGATGAGCTGGAGTGAGTGGCTATTTATTTTCCCTTGTCTTGCATAGGCTCGGGCACATCTATTTTTAATATTTTACTGGAATGTGATGACCACACAGGCGAGACAGCATGGGAGACTTTGGCATTTGTATTAATCGTTGGTGGCAGTGGTGGTAAAGGAAATGATGTAGTAGGCCAACCGTGGTGGTGAACAATAGGTTGGTGGACAATCTCTAGCCAACCATCGTTGGCGGGTGGTTCTGGTCACATTGACACATGAGGAGGGACTCAAACACCAGAGATATTTTGATGTGCTTGGAAGGGAGGTATATTTGGTCAGGGTTGGAGGATCCCTTGGCCTACTAGGTTGAAGAAACCAACTTGGAAAAGATGGTTCAATTCATGTGGGTCAGCATCAAAATGCATGGAGAATCAAGGTCTTCGATGAACCCTCTGCCAATTTCCCCTACCTTTGTTACCTCTTCCATTACTGCCTTTGCTGAAAAATCTCATCCTGAAGAAATGTTCCAATTAGTTCTGAAAAATCTTGACAATTCATGCATCGACCCTACCTAAATAAAATCAAAGGTTGGCTCTATCATTCTGAACAAAAGTGCATACAATCAATCCATTCATCATAATACTCAAATCAATAATTAATTTCTATTGAGCATGGAATGAGAGGGTTATTGGGAATATGAGGGGTTGGTCATGAAATAAAAAGTGGTAGCATGGATAGGGACCACCATCGGATACTGTTCAAACAACATCAAAACAATACTTCCATTTCCAATTTAAAAACCAGTCACTCCCATTTATTTTTTATTACTTCTTTTGAAATGTCATTTACAATAACAAAACATGGAATTAAAATGAATCTGGGAAGATGGTGGGTTTGTAAGGAGAAAAAAATGATATAATGAACGGGAAATGAAATGGATATTGTTCCATTAAATAATCTAACATTTAATTTTTAGAAATGACATACCCTTAATTGCCAAAAACATTTTGAATTGTAGGCAATATCAAAATTGAAGACACAGTAACTTTCATACCAAACCCAAAGCATAGCTCCAGAACTATTAAACTCAACCAGTTAATTCATATATTTTCTTCTTTTATGTTTGATCGAACAACAACACAACTTATATGAAGATTGTTCATAATTCCAACTATCCATGATCGTATATAGAGCGTTTTAGAGGAGACATGAGGAGGACGAGAAAAAGAACACACCATTGAAATTTTAACATTTACATAAACCAAACTAAATTTATGTACAATAGACTGGGTTCGAGACACTTTGTTTTATTAGCTGGTTTCTTCCCTTTTTCCCAAAAATCAAATGACTCCAAACATCACCGAGGAAAAACAACTATAACAAATTTCTTCCACTATATAATCTATTTCCTTCATTTGCATAGTTCTTTCCGTATGATGGAGAATCAACAGAGTTATTCCATTAATTAAAACATACTACACTCAACGAGCAATGAAGTGCATTATACACCAACAATTTCTCAACATTTGAGGCTGGCATGTACTTCCATATTTGCTGTGTGACAGGTCAGGTTGAAACACTGGTATTCTTTTTTTTTAATAACTAAAAACGACCAAAACTTCTGCAAGTAGTCAACCAATGAACCAAGCAACAAATATCTATATTGTTCGGTAGACATATAAACATTTCAAAACCCAAGTGAAATTTACATCAGTCACAAGAAGGGAGAATGGTGTCTGAGTAGTCAGGTGAGTGAGACAAATCGGAAAGCGGGGTTTGTAACATGAAACCAAAATCTCCATCAAGGTTTGACACAGTCACTTCCAAGGTGGCCACGAGGTAAAAACCTAATTTTGCATTCATTCAAACTGTGGAATGGAATTTCAATAGTGCCACAACTCTCTCATGAATGGAGCAGGAGGTAAGAATAACCACAAAAAGAACCCATAACCCGATTGTCCTTTTTTTTATTCACCATAAAATAAAAACTTCTAGAATTCTATCTCGGGACGTGATTGATAACAAACAAAAATTTCCATAACTCTATCAACATCAAAGAGAAATAATAACCAGTCATCCACCCCAGCGAAACCATAACTGAATACTTTCAACATTAAGGAGCGTTAAAACAAATTGCAATTTGCAATGCCAACCGATATCGTTTGCACAGACAAAATACACATCCAACCACCATATCTTTCAGAAATCAAGCACTCTGCATACGAATTCAAAGAGACAACACAAAAATTCTATCCAAAACGACGCTAGAATCATGAATGGAAGGGAGGGTGTCACCATACATGTGAGGAAAGCGCCAAAAAGAACCAAATACCACCACTATTCTCGAATGGTCAAGTGAAACAGAGGAAAACTAACCATAGCAACCAAATGTGTGACAAGGTGAAGGTGGTGAGTTGGAGGTAGGGGTACATGCAATAAATACGTGTCGCTTCTCAACCCTCCTATTAATTTCCATCAACCATTGCTAGGGTGAAATACATTCAAAACCCCAATAAGCGCATTAATAAACCATACAAATCAAACATGTCACTTCCATATTGAAACAAAACCCCTCTTTTACCAAAGTTTAATACCAGCACCATAATATTATATACCCCATTTTAAATTGTAACAAGTCCCTTGTTTTCAAAGATTGAATTGAATTCGAAAAATTGCATAAACATAATTATTGTCCACCTAATATAACCAATACCATGAATGCAACAAGTTATAACCAAAGTGAGTGTGAGTCGAAGTCTGAATTTAAACCATATGCCACAGAAAATGTATAACAATTATAACCCAGTGCTTGTCACTTTCTTTAGACTTTTAAATCACCATCCCTTATCATCATTGATTGCATACGAGAATTTGTTTGAATTCTTGTATTTTCTCAGTTGTAATATGCTTCATAAACTTGTCATGAGTGTAATTCGGAGAAGTGTTTCTTTTTCACCATGATCTACAAGGGTTCCCACATATTTAGTATATTATTAAGTATATGTATATAAATAAATAGGCATCACAACCCATTTGCAAGTAGGAGTATTACGTTGCGCTTTTGTGCATCAACACCCGGTACCTGCGAAAAAGCAAAGTAGTTGTTGAAAATGTTGGGTGTTGAGTATATATCATATCATGCATGTTCGAATGATTGTATTCTATATAGAGGAGAATATGCAGACAAAGAGATATGTCTGAAATGTGGGCATGACAGGTACCATAAATCAAATAAAAATTGTAAATCGCATGGTCCTCCTCATAAGATATTGAGGCACATGCCTATAATCCCAAGGATTCAAAGGCTATTTCATTGCAAAGAATTAGCTATGTTTCAGGGATGGCATGTCTCGCACAGAAGTGAGTCGGTAGTTATTTGAATCCCAAAAGACTCAATAGCCATGAAGCATATAGAGAATACATGGCCAGAAAAATTCAAGGATGAAGTACGAAGTTTACAACTCAACATAGAAATGGATGGCGTGAACTCATATTCCCTCCAAAACACCAACTATTGTGTTTGTCCTGTAGTAGTGATCAATAAAAATATCCTCCCATGGTTGTCCATGAAGAATGAACATCTTATGTTGTCTCTTATAGTCACTAGTAGAAGACAAGTGAAGAATATGGATGTCTACCTACAACCATTGCTAGATAAATTGAAGGAATTATGGGAAGGGATTCATGTATACGATGTATCAAGACACATTGCAACAGAAAGGAGTTTTACATTGTATGGCATATGTGCTTACACCACACATTATTATCTAGGCTTAGGAGTTTTCTCTAGTAATTAACATGTTTATTGATTTTTTTTATATACGTAACAATATTTATTTGCATATTTAATTCGTTGTGATTGACATTCTATTCTTAAACGCTAACGTGTTATGTACAATAATTCTGCAGGTCTTGTAACTAAAGTCTATCATGGATGTAAATGTTGTGGACCTTCTCTGAAGTCTAAGTGGTCCAACCACCTATGAAAACCAGTGTACGAATGCTCGAGGGTATTCCTCCCAGAAGAACACCCTTATAGAAGAGAAACATTTGCTTTCAATGGTAAACCAGAGAGAACCCAAAGGCTTGCAATAATGACACCAATAGAATGGATTAGAGAATATGAGAGAGATAAGGAGAAGGAGATTACATAAATGTTCAATTCAAATGGGGATCCTATGTTCGATGATCCAAAATTATTCGACACCTATGTTGAAAAATTTCCCATTGGGATGAAAAGGAAATATATCTTTTATGAACTCTCATATTGGGAGCATCTTAAGATTGCCCACTTACTAGATCCCAT
>JASDQU010751903.1:53124-72625 GCA_032191745.1 Picea mariana
AGCCATCCTGAACGTCCAATCAAGTCTTTGTTTGAAGTCATTGAAGCCTTCAGTCCGATCATCAAGATTATCAAGTCCATAACCGATGAGCCGTCGAAGACCTCTAGGTAGTGCAGTCATACACTCATATTACACTCCTACCTAAGTTTAGAAGATTTTGAAGTTTTTGCTCGAGATCTAAAGTACATCCATCAGGCCGAATCAGCTTCTGGGAGATGGATACTTTATATGTATGTCTTTCTGATTTCGAGATGTAGCTCCGCTATGTATTGTTCGCGGCTACTCTTTATAGTTATTTGACATGGATTTATAGTGTATTTGATTGGTAGCCATGGTTATATTTTATCCCGAGCATGGATATGCCCGCCTGGGTGAGACATTTGTTATTTTGCAGACGGCACCTCCTAGTTCTTGAACCTTGGGCTCACTCATTTAGCATATCAGTACATATTGGTAAGAGATTGGTAATGTATTTCAGCCATCAGATGCTCTTCTGACCTCACACATTAGGGGGAATCTGTTATAACCCTAAATTGCACCACACATGCTTACATGGCATCAGGCCAACTCATATCCCTTCATTGCCAAAACATTTTCTAAGAAACCTCTTTGAAAATCCTTTTGAGTTAAGTAACACGTGCCCTAACCCACTACTGCACACGTTAGAACACTGGCAGGCCTACTACTGCACACATTGGAACGCTGGCAGGCCTACTACTGCACACATTGGAACGCTGGCAGGCCTACTACAGCCCGCGTTTACCTAACAAAGCACAAAAACAGGAAATTTGCTGATGGGACAAAAAGATATGGGTCAGTTAACTAAAATTCCCGACCATGCATGGCTGAGAGTTCATCCAAAACCCTAGCTCCTTCTAGCCTATAAAAGAAGGGGTAGGGGTACTATTTGGAGGAGGAAAAATTATAGCAAAGAAACTCTGCCCATTTGTCAAATCCATTTGTCCCAACCCTTTATCCTTTCCTCAAGCCTAAGGAGAATTAACGCAAAGTAGTTGGAGGACAAAGAAGAGGAGGAGCCTAGGATTAGGATCAAGGAGCGGTGGTCGGTCTCGACTTTGATTGTAAGTTGATTCATTTTGAAAATAATAAAAGAATAATTTTCCCATCCCAATGCATGAGTTATCTATGATTTGTGTAATTTATGCTTAATTTCTAATCCTCAAGTAGAAAAATAGCATGCATTCGTAGTGTTTTGTCTTGATTGCAAGTTAACTTTGGAAGGAGCAGTGCAAGTAAGCAGGCAAAGCGCAACGGAGGATCTACACCAAACATCAGTAAAAAGGTTAGTAGTTCCTTTCCATGCATGTGTCTTGAAAGAGGGTTTTAAGCTTTGGGGTGGTAGGTTAAAAGGTCATTTCTTTAAGGTCAAAATCTGCATGCAAATCTGACCCTAGTTTGCTAGTCCGTAGGGTATTATTTCCCAACAACACAAATTCCTATTTTTACATATATCTAAATTCAATTGAATATTTCATCTAAGCCAATATAGATCATGTTAGACTACATAAATAGTTATATATAATAACAACAATAAAACAAAACAAATATGACATAAATTTGGTGGATAGTCAAAAACTTAATGTATAAACGCTTACTTAAATGCAAGACTCAGTCCTTAATTTATCTTTACTTAAAGCTGCAAGTTAGCTTGATAATGTTTTAAATAAGCATGAATTATTTAAACTAACAATATTTCTTGAATAAATAAACATATTCATATAAACAAAGAATAAATAAGAACTGAATCAACTCTTTACTATGTCTTCAAAATCAACAATATTTCTCAATAATGGATGCAAAATAATAATTTATTCCAATATAGATCCAATAGATAGCTAATTATATACAAGATGAATAATCATTACAACAGTGCAATGAGTCTCTACTCTTGCAACAATTCTCTCCCTATTCTCCATGCACTTTACAAGAATAATATGAGACCTTTTATAATTCACAAATCAGGTCCAATCCCTCTATTAGATAAAGGATTATGAATCAACTCTAGAATTCAAAATGGCCAAATAGTGAAATTATATAAAACCCCCTTAATAATAGTAACAATATCTTCACAAATATCTATTTTCTTGAAAAGCGGCCTAGGTGAGAAGAAAAATAGCTCATTTTACAAATGGGTTTTAAAAATTTTGCTGAAATGCATCTCAGTTTTCTCAGAAATAGATCTACAAAATCACTTATTCAAAAGTGATGGGATATCTGATCTGAGAAACATCCCTGGAACTCCAATCCTGATTTATCCAAAAGTATTAATTTTCTTAGGAAAAACATTGGGGTAAATGCAAATTGACCCATTTCGGAAGTGGGTTTTCAACCGTTTGAAGATATTTATTACCATTCACTCGAAAATAGACTTACAAAATTGTTTACTGTGAGCTTTATGTAACAAAAAATATGGGAAATTCCACCTCCTTCCATTTGTTCATAATGAAAGTTGGAAGAAATCCTCCTGAGACTGATACAAATTTTCCATTTGATGTTTCCCAAGAATTATGGCTTGTAAAGATGAATAATTTTAACTTAATGAATGCAGATCTGTAATAGATACTTGTAACAAAAATAAATTAAATTAATAACAAAAATCTATTAAAAAATGAAGTACAATATCTCCAAATATTAATTAACCAAAATCAATCAATAAAATCAAATCTAATTGATATCACTTATTCTAAATATACTAGATTGGACATTATATTTTTAGATTTGGGAATATTTTGCAAATTTGAGGAAATTAATTTCATAAGATTTAATAAACACTCAATTGTTGGAAACATTTAATCAACCAATTGAACCATATTTTAGAATCACATGTTAATTATTGAATGATAAAAATATTTCTCATAATATTGTTTCTGAACAAAGTGAATATGAGGAATTCACATTAAAACTACTATAAATAATTAACCAATTTGTGATATAATAATTTCCAATGAAAAACCAATCCAATCACCTAAATGATAAAATATTTACATGACTATATAATAAAATCAAACCAAACAAATCATATCAATGGAAAGATATCAATTAGAGGAAGATGATGAGCAGGTAAAAAGGACAAACATGACATAAAAAACACTAGAGATATAAAACCAAAAACAAATCAAGGTGACATCACCAAAATTAATAAGGGGACCCCTTTAATTTTTGAGAAACTTATGGAGGGGTATTATGGCCACAACAAGACAAAAACTTGTTTTGGACATAACAAGAGTAGGAGAATTCCAAATGATATAAAATTTAAAGGGTATGTATGCAATGATGAAGACTACAAAAGCGTCAATGATGGCCATGGGCCAATTTTGTTTCAATTCTTTGGAAAATGAAAATTAGTGGTTTTTAAAGATATGGGCGATGCTCAGTGACTGGGACTAGATAAAGATGAAATTTTAATAGATCATAAAAAAAGAAGGCATGAAGATACTTTTTATAGCCTTAATTTCCACCCTACAGGATATAAGGGAATGCAAAGGAAGATGTAAGCCAAAATGCATATTTTTCCTAATATTTTATCCCTTTTGGAGATCATCGTTGGATACATAGTGGAAAACAAGCAATGACCATCCGATGGAAATAATAGTTCAACAAGTGACGACCTCTGAAACTTCTAGATTCGGGGATTTATGGGGAGGTAGGTGAAGGATTAGTTGTATATTCATGGAAAGGCCTAGGAACTTACAAGATTCGAGTCTCTAATGGTCTCTACAAGATCTAGAAGCTCTCCCAAGACTCCTCCAAAGAGATATATAACAAAGGAAAGTCTTGGGAAAGAGGGGATAATTCAAGAGTAATGTTATGTTTTCCATTTGTAGAGGTAATTTTCCTATCCATCACAGCCAGAAGTCATAGAAAATAGCCTAACCAAGAAGTTGAAGGGAGAACCAAGGAGAAAGGAGTCAAAGGAGAATGGCATCAATATCCAAGGTATGAAGATTTTATGTATTTCTCTTATATTCATTAATAGATCAATGTTTTTTCACAAATAATATGTATTATATTATGTAGATGTTTGGATTTGATTGTATGAATGATAAATTAAATTAGATTTGAGGTATATGAATTATTTCTAACACTAGAAAAAGACAAAAATTGGTAGTTTTTTTTGCTTGTGTGCAAGAAGCAAGTGATAAGAGTTGGAGTTGGAACTTCAGATCTACATCACCCAGGACATACATGAACAATATTCAGATTAAAGTTATGTTGATATAGACTTATTTGGTGTAAAAGGAATTGTTTTCTCTAGATCTAGAAAATGATAGAAGTCCAAACACCTGTATGTCTAGGATCATTGGGCTTATTCTAGGGAGATTTTTCTATTTATTTAGTAAGATCCTTGTGAGATTTTTTCCCATAATAGAATTGGTGACCATACTAGAGACAAACTCTTCCCTTGTTTGAGTCTCTTTTCCAATCATTTCCTCTTCATGATTGTGATTTCATTCTTATTTTCTTCCATTCATTTCTCCATATCCTATATATATAATATGTGATAGATCTGATTAAGATATAATGCTCTGGAAGGAACATATCCTCTCTTTTCTATAAAAAAAGAAATCCGTCATCATTGTTAGTTTCAACACGGGCATCATGTGATGACCCTTGCTAGTTGGCTAGCATGTGTTCCATGATGATATGTTAAAAAATCTTGTTTGAAGAAAAATCCAAGCCTTTGAGATTATGTTGTGTCTCCTATCTATAGGGTCTTGCAGTGGCCTATATTTATATAGGTCTTGTATTTTTTTTAGTCATTTGGTCACATAATTTGATTTCAAGTGTTGTTTCAGTGTATTTATGTGGTTTAATTTCCATTTCTTGGATAGATTGTATCCCTATTTGAGAATTTCAATTAAGTTGAGCAAACAATACAACTAATTTGAAGATATCTAGTTGTGTTTGTTACTGGTTGCATTGGTTGTCCTTCTGCAATTATTGTTCATTACTATATCTAGCCTCCTAGGTGAGTTTTAGATGAGATCATGGTAGAGACATTTGAATGAGTTTATCTAGCATCATTTACAATTTCCTATAGCTTCTTTACTTGCTGATTGTTTTTGTTTTTTATTTTTCATTTTTATTCTTGCTTAGATCAGGAAATGTTTTTCATTATAATTGAAAAAATAACAAAAAAAGGTTGCATGCTTGACTGATTTCAAAGCACTAGTAAAAGAGTGAATTATGATTATTATTTGGTTTAAGATCTGAATTGCTTATTGGTTGCTTGGTGTGTGTGAGGTTTCATTTTCAAAAGTTGCAAAGAAAAAGGAAAAGTCTCTTCCCATCCCATAGCTAGATTTCATTGAAGTGAAATATTTTCATTATCATCCTTGCATTGCTTGGTTGGGTCAAGATTCAAAAAATCACCAAATTTTCATCGGCTACCCTTGGACTTAAGAAAAATCCATAAAACAAACTACACAATCTAAAATCCATTAGACATTTTTATTTATATAGTGAGCCGACATTAGATAGGATTAGGGCCTTAGACTAGGATTGGAGAGTAAACTCTCCAAGGCAAAAAAATGAAAATTAGGAGTCATTAAATATTTTTAAATCCATTCTTGCAACTGATGTGTCAGGAGCCGCCTCTAACATAGGAGTTATCATGAGGTCACATTGGGGAAAGTAGGGAGATTACCCCTCTCTTATTTTTTTGGTGTTTGTGGTACCACTTCGATTGATACACATATGGGGGTTTTCTTGGTTAACACATTCAGATATTCTGGATTAGTTACCCTGCCCTTATGTGTGGTTGGACCTATGACTATTTGCTCGATGATTGATTGTAAGGTGATAGCCTTAGTGACCTTTCCTAGGTATCCACAGAGATGAATGTAGGTGTGATGTTCTTGTAGTACCTAGGGCAAATGTTTGTTCATGGTCTTAGTTCCCCCAAAGGGTTCCTGCATTAATAAAGGGTACTTGTAGTGGTTAGGGTTATTTCATGTATATCATCATAATGGTTCCTCATACCTTATCTAGCCAATGTTTTGGGGACTTCATCTCTCCCATATAATTGGTTTTCAAAACTCCTCTAAGCCAACCGATTTTCTTGTTGTTAGCCTAGATTTGATTAGGGGTGTGATATTTGAATCCAAGTATAGGTCAGCCTTAGGTTGAATTGTTTTTGGATTTTCAAATATTACATTCATCGTGGTTGGATCATCGCATCAGTCTCGTCAACTATGAGGACTTGATCCTTTTATAGAGGTGAAACCAACTCTAAAGAGTTGTGATATAGGTGACAAGGAATTCAAAGGGTATTACATTTGGTTTGAAAATACCAGTTTGGTCAAAGTGGAAGTGGTATATGAAGGTCCTATACCAAATTTTAATCCTCCTTTGATAGAGCTAGATACACCTATACTTGTGCAAGTAAGGGAAATTTTTAGCTATCCTTTTTCTTTGTTTAGTCACCCTCCAACCATGTTAGGACCAATTTTTTCATCCACTGTGGCCAAGCCATTGAGCCCATTTTCAAGTGGGACAAGAATCATCCCCATGATATCCACATTACCACCTGTTACCTCCATTGGACCTCCACCATCCATGCATGTTTCTACAGGTCCCTCAATCTGGAGGATGTTAACGGTTTCATACTTTCCATCTGTTAGCTTACCAAGCATTTATACACCTATCTCATCTATCCTGATTCCCACACTTGAATCTTCTTATAGTGGGGTTTTGAGACTTGGTTTCAGCATAGGGGGTGGAGTTCCTTCAATCTCCACCATTCCTATGAGCATTCTGGTTTGGTCGGGTGTGATTTCACCTTTCGGGTGGAACATTCCTAGTGTTTTTTGGCCTGTCCCTAGTCAAGATAATGGAAGTAGTATGTCCAAAACTTTCAAATTTCCTTAGGTTAGCACACCCTTCCCCAGGGGCATGTTCCTTGGGGGAAATGTTTCATCATGCGAAGGTTTTCCCTTTGTTAACCCATCTGGTCCTTTAGGTTTCTTCTGTGGGACTAAATTTGGGAATGTTTTTCCTTAAGGGTCCACATTTACCTCTAAGGGAAATCCCCCTAGGGGAATGTTTGGTTATGGGAGAATTTATGCTTATGGAAGTGCCACTCTTCAAGATCTCATCAAACCTCTAGTAGTACAAATATAGAGGGACCAAAAAGTTAATCTAGGACAACAGAGACTTCACCTCCCTCCCAGTATTCATTTGCATCATTTCCTTTTCAAGAAACATTAGACTTACCTGATTTATATTGGTTTATGAACGACCATATATCCCATGACCCTTCATGGCCGGTAATGCATTCCAATCTAACTTCAAATATTTTGAAGTTCGATGGTAACCAATGAGAGGACCCCTCTACACACATCATGACCTACCACTTATGGTGCTCATCCAAATCATTTATGGATGACAAAGTGAGGATATATCTTTTTCATAGATCCCTGACCAAAGCTGTAGAAAAATGGCACATTGAATTAAAAATTAGTTCCTTCAAGAGATTCAATGACCTGACAATGTTATTTTAACACATTAAAAATTTCCCATATGATACGAGATAGGAACAAAGCTCTTGACTTCATTTTGTCAAGATAATTCCACTCATATTTCTGATCATATACATGAGTTGAGACGAAGGTGTAGGATGATTGAGACTTAGATTCTGGACAAAACCCTTATGTATTAGTTTACAAAGTCCCTCCTACCACCCATTTCGCGAGATGTATCTATGGACAAAGAAACTACCTAGGAGTAGGTCATTTTTTGTGCCCAATACTTAGACTTGATTTACTCTCAGTAAGGTAAATACTATGAAATCATTCCAAATGATCCTTGACCATCAACAGATCCAAGGATTCCAACTACAAGACACCATGCCTATGGTATGGTTGGTTATGTTTCCCATGCCCCTGTAATGCAGTTAGTTGATCAGATGGGTAAGATGTCTTTTAAGTCATATTTTGGTACTAGTTTTGAAATTGGTGCACATTGTGGTCCCTATTCATAACTTTGATGTGAATTCAGTGCAATATATGCAATTGAATACTCCTCAACAACCTAGAGGAAAGAAGAAAAGGAGCAAGAAAAATAATTCCAACACTGAGAAAGGGACTACCCCCACCCAAAACAACCATGAGTGGGGCACTCAAGAAAAGATAAAGAATTAGTTTCCTTGAATGATTTATGGGGAGGACCACCCTACTCATTAGTTTCCTTGAAAGTATGAGGTCCATCGCTTCTTGGCACAATAATTTCCCCTCCATAAGCCTTTTTTCTTAACCCATCCTTTCCCCCCTCAACCTCAAAACATAGTTTCCACAAATCTTGGCCCTCTGCAAGGGGGCATGGTAGGTACCCCTCACAATGAGGGATCCTCCTCAAATGATACCATTGTTATGTGTGACCAAATAGTTAATTTTTAGACTCGGGAAACAAACTATGAAATTTTTGAGCCTTCCCATGATGCACCAAAAGAAACATCCTCTTCCCATCCTAGTATCCCTATTCACATTGAGAATCCATCCATCAATGCATAGCTTCACCCATTAAAGGGAATTCTTCAAAAAATTATGCATAATCTAAATGCGTTGGCCACCCACAAATATAGCATCATGGAAGACTTGGCCCATTCACCATGTGTTGTGTCTTCCCTCAAATCTCTCCAAAAGTTCCCAACACAATGGAAATCCTTGTTATCTTCCATTGGTGGGGTTGATCCCTCGAAGTTATGTTTGATGACCTTAGATTCCACTTAGGTTACTCATAGGCTCTCCCATCATGTCACCTTCCATATATAGTGAGATTGATGGGGAAAAACATTTACCAAATTGTGGTAGATGAAGGAGCCTCAAATTGCATGATGTTTATTTCTTGTTGGAAGGCCCTTGGATGTGTTAATATTGACATGCCTAGAACAATATTAAAATGATTCAATGGACACATGTTCCAGCCCCATGAAATAATCATCACCTTACCCATAGAGTTGAGTAGAAATACTATCTTTCTTTCCATAGAGGTCCTCAATGCACCTCTTGAGTATAATATGTTTCTCGGGCATACTTGGTTCTACAATATGCTTGTAGTTGTCTCATTGGTATTTAGGGTCCTATGCTTCCCTTGCCAAGGGAAAATTATTATGAATGATTAGCTTTTTCTCTGCACCAAAGACCTTGGATCCAATGCAGGGTCAAAATGTACCCTTTGTCGATGATACCACACAATCTTATATGAACATTTGTGCAGTAATTTTCAAATATCCTTTATTGATGGGAATTTCCCCCCATCCCCCACCATCTCCCACTACAAATATCACTCTTATCAACATGATTTCATTATTTACCAATGGATCCCTCGGGTTTGTCGATCCTTGGTTGGTACCTCATCCTGAGGATGTTGAATCATATGAAGCTTCCCTGCCACACACCATGGTTGATATTTTTTATATAGCAATCCCATCAACATCAACTGATACTAGTCAAGACATCCATCCTCATATGGAGTGTGATCAACCTACTCCTCCCACACGGGTTGTTGACTCTATGCATTCACAATATTTCCTAGATATTGAGTTATCTTCAGAAGAGGCCATCTTGGAAGTCATGACCTCCATATACAAGCTAAGGAAATATGAGTTGTGACCTGTGATTGGGGTTATTTGCTCAGGCATCCAGTAGACCTCATTGTCTTGACCCTTTTCCACCTCAGTTATATTTTAAATAACTTGCCACAAAATAATCTACTACCCCTTCCATCGAAGATTCATGTTTCGTTCTTCCTTCATGTCTTGATGGAGCACATAAAGGAGCCTCCCTATCTCGCGATGCTACTCACAACGAGTATCTTCATATGAATAAATTCATTCCTATGTGGCATGTCCCCAACATGGTAATCCATATGATGCAAACATTGGCTCATGCGTTCATGGATTATGAAAGAGATCCTTGTCTGAATCCTAGCAATGGGCTCTACTCCTAAATCATTAGAGTGTGTATTTCCTTGTACATAGGTGTGCGGTGTGAGTGATTTTAGTTATGCATATATGATATCCTAAAAATCCAAAATATTTTATTTTTGAGATTCCACTATGCTCTTAAACTTTTTTAGAAAAGATGGTGAATTCCACTAAACTTGAGGTATGTGTTCACAAACTGGCATATAAGGATATATTAAATTTCTCACCTTACATTATTAACCATTCATACTACCATCATTATAATTCCTTAAGTTGTATCCTGACTGGTTGTAACATTAGCCATTGTTTTCGCATGTTGTGACTAGTTCAATAGTTCCTACACTCCATGGTTTCCCTACTTAGAACTCGAATTTCCATCCAGTTCCCATGCTACATTTTCCCATAGGCCCGAGAAAACTCTTTTATCTTTATTATGACTTGAATATTGAGCCTCATTTTCCTCACTTCATCTATATTCTAGCCATATCTCGTGCGGGTACCTAATTTGTTTTATTTTTGCTCAATGGTCGCTTATGCATTTTCTTCTTGCATCATGCCTACCGCTACTGTGCTATTGTTTGCCCAAATATCACTTACCTCTATTGTAGTATCCATGACCATATTCCTCTTGCATTATTTGGCCTCTATTTTGCATCTACCTACACATGGAAACAACAGACTCTAAGACAGGATGTATGTAACACCTTGTTTCCCCCAGCTTGTAATTAATCATAAAATAGGATTACCATGCTAAGGCATGTGGACAATGTAAATGTATTATTGTTAAATTTTTGATAACTGAATGTTGGGGGGTGAAGCCTTGAAGTACGATCCATGATATCTCTAGAAGAAAGAATTAGTTAATGAAGGAAAGGAATCGTGGTCGAATAATCAACAACCCCCATGAATGGAAATATGGGTTGTCATACCAAAGTACCATAGAAACCTGTAGACCTGAGATTCCTTCTGACAGAAGGAACATGGTATGTCAAACACCCTCCAAAAGAAGGAAGGTAATTGTAAGATACAAAAGCAGATAGCGAGAGAGGAGACACAAGATGAGGGCACAAGCTCGAAAGGAGGTGCACGAACCAAAAGGGAGTGTAGAGAACATGACTTGAAGAACCAAAATATGATCTTGATGCTAAGGAAGCATCTATTAAACCTTGCAGGGTCACTATGATAGAGAGTCTCTCTGAGAGATGGCGTAAATTCCCTAGTGATATCATGGCTTGGCATGGGGGTGGTCAGAGTGCTAAGAATGAATGCCTCTGAGCCTATGGTTGGGTGGAAAGGAACACACCCATAGTCAGTTAGTTGGTTGCAACCTGTAATAGATATGTATTCTCATACCCTGTTTAATGGAGTTGTAACTATGTAATCAAGTTGGATATCCTGTGAATGACTCAGGGATATGCGTGTTTGCTTAATGATTATACTATATCTCTTTATTCTTGTTTAAATTGTGTATTTAAGTAAGTATGGGTTTGTCTAATTTGTATACATAAATTCTCGACCCCTGTGATGGCTTAAGTTAAAATAAGTGGACTGTGAGTTCGTCGACCTTGGCCATGGTTTTCACAAGTGCACGTTGACACTCCTAGTTGTCGAGAATCTCTAGGAGGATGGAGTTTGTTAAGACAGGAAGAATAGCAAGACTCAAGTATCAAAAGGAAATATCCTTTCATTTGGAAGATGAATGGACAAGATCCGTTCAGCAGGGTCCAAGGTCTGTTACGACTATTAGATTTGAAGAAGGAGTGTAGGCGTTAATGCCCCGACTCCTTCTGTCTTCACAAGTTTGAAAAATATTGGTAATCATCCTGAAGGGGATGGATCCTATGAAGTCTGAAACTCAAAGTCACGGTGTGATCTGGATCGTAGATCCAAGGATCTATCGAGACCCACCTTTACCATCAGATCTATGAGTATGAGTTTGCACGACAAGAGAATCAAGCGTTGGTGCAACTAAATATCCAAAACCTTAAGTCAAGATGTGACCTAGACGATTGGATCAAGGAATATCGTTGACTGTCGATCTGACGCGAGTGGATTTTAGGGATTGGGAATCAGGGAAAAGAGGAAAGAAATCTTCCCACTTTGCGAAACGTGAAAACCTGAAACATGAAGTCCTGATTCGCAAAGAGGTGATCTAGACCATTGGATCGTAGAAGGTCATGGACCATTGATCTGACATAAGTGAAGTTCATATTTTGGACTTAAGGGAGAAGGAGGTGAGCTAAATTTTGAGTCTGCGAGGTGCGAAGTCTTGAAACGCTTAAAAGTGTGCCCCAGGTCATAGCTAGAGATCACATCAGTGGAGAATAATGGAAGAAGCTAGCACTCTCTAGGCTCTAGTTCGAAATTTGGGAAGTCGGGAGAGTTGGGTGACTCATAGTAGAATACCCAAAGTCATGAAGTCATGAAGCCCCTTTTGATTAGGCATGTAGTCACAACTTGAGGTCATATGAAGGAAGGGGCTAGCATGAGAAGCTATATTATGTCGTTCAAATCCTTCAAAAGGGATAGGAAAGATCTTGCGGGTTTGGAAGAACCTCCAATATGAAGAAAGGGGAACCTAGAGAGAGTTAAGGAAAGTGAAATTTTGATTCTCGACCCCTTAAAAGATACTTTAGGGGCCGGGTTTGTTACAAATTGGTATTAGAGAATTGAAACAACACTTGGCCTACTTGGGCTCATTCATGAGTCATATGAAAATATTCTTGAAGTACTTTAAGGAAGCCTATCATTTCTCTGGGAAATGATATTCGATCCTACAAGAGTGGGATTATGTTGAAGAACACTAATATTTAAACTAAAATAGCAATGTGAATGGATGGAAAGGATCCATAGAAGTAATGATTACTTCTTTAGTGAAGGGTTAAACCTAAAGTAGGTGTATAACCCCTCATGATTAGAGGAATGAGTTTGGTGACCATTCCTTGAAAAAGGAGAGCATTTGTAGCTCCCGGGTTTCAAGTGGACTGAGAAATGAATTTTGTTTCTTGGTGCGAGAATTGTTGGGCAGGTTTTTTTTTTTTAATCAAGATGATAAATAGAGCTGTAGAAATATAGAGTGATTGAGTCAGAAATCACAACAGCCTCCCTTTCTTTGTGGATAGGAAACTAACCTGCCAGAGTTCTTATGGGAGGAGAAGAATGGCCTCTGTCCCTGACTGTTGTTGAAAAGAAGGAAGAATTCTAGGTGTAATGGTCAAGACTAATATTGACCTAAAGATACTCTAGATTTATAAACCAGGACACTTAGTAAGTAAACATAACTCGAAGTTGCATTTGGGATGTAAGGGAATATTCCACATGTTATTAGTCATTAAAAACTTATTATAATTAAGATAGAATGGTTGACTAAATGTTGATCCTGAATGTGGTAAAGGAAGTGTTGGGGCACTTCTATAATCCCAAGGGGTCAAATTGACATCCAGTGGTAGATGGTATCCATATATATATAATTGGAAGCTAGTTTAGCTGATTATGTTACCTTAGGCATGGTTTTAATTCCCCAGAATGTATTTATAAGTTGGGTAATGTTCCAAGGAGGTTTTGGCAAGAATGTTTTCTTGATAGCTGTTATCATATAAAAAGAGAACATGGTTATGACTATGTCTGATTCAACATCCATTTGGATGTCGTGTGGATGTATGCTAGCTCGCAACTGAGAGGGAAATTCAGTGGTGAGTTTTCCTATGAGGCTTGTCATAATGATGGCAACAATATCCTTGAAGGAGGATATGGGAGTCTGAGACACACGTGAGCTTGCATAATGAATGTTTATTTAGGCTTGTATATGTTTATTCTTGAGTGCATGGATTTAATGCATTGTGAAGCTTCTTGACATGAAGCCTGATAGTAATACCAGTTAGGTATGACTAACATTAAATGTCAAATTTATGCACATGTATGATGTAAGAGTATAGGTATGCTAAAGGCACAAGGTGACTACCTAAATGAGGGAAATGAGAGACAATCATTGGACTTGCCAATATTCAATGAATACCATGGATGCATGGATGAATCCATTTTGAAGAGTCATGAAAGTTCTATGTTGAATGATAGATTAAGGGGAATGTGCTCCACCCCCCTAGGAAAATCCAATACAAATAAATGAAAGAGTAAACGAGCAAGGATGCTTTGTTTTCATGATAAGAGAAAAATGAGTATGCCTTTGAGGATCACATGAGAATGATTGTAAACAATCATGAGTTGACTGATTTTAAAGTAGAGAAGTATGTAGGCTATGAGATATAACCATGGCAACTACACACAGGCTTTTGATTATGCATATGGTTAAGTACATCATAGAGGTAAGTTAACAAAACCAGAATATGTGTGGATACATAATTTGGATGCATGACAAAGATGCATGTATATATTCCTTATGGAATATTTGGTAAACAACTAAATCTAACTCAAGGTTGAGGTCATGGATATGCAATAAGGAAGTTGCATGATGAGGGAGTTCCTCATGGAGGAACTGTGTGAAGACTCTGTCAGGAGGACAAAGTCACAACCTTAATTATTGTTGAGAATTAAGTAGTGAGCTACAAGCTTATATATATATATATATATATATATATATATATATANATTTTGAAAAGATCACGTAATGAATAGAAGACTAATGAATTAATAAAGGAGTATGTTTGATTGAATAGTCCTGGTGGAAGACATGTTAATAAAAGGCAGTGAGGCCTTTAGAGATAAATCAGCTGGGCTGAAAAGTGTGAGGTGATGTAGAAAGAATTGGAAGAAGGGAGAGCCCTCAATTCTTTTCTTGTTGAGTATTACGTTTTCTCTGGGATGAGAGAGCTGGTACGCATATGAAACTAAATGCTTTGGAACCATAGTGATGATGGTCGTATTGTTGTATAAACAATAGATATTTGTTTGTGTGACATGTGAAAACATTAAGGATAATATGATGAAGTGCATAAATATGTGCTAGGACATGCCTGGAAATATTTTATTGTCTTAACGCTACACATGAAATTTTTGAAAGGTGGTTGTATGCCATGGATACCTAAGTAGGGTATGATTAAGGAAGGAGAGCCCAATGATGGAGGTGTAAAACTCTAGTAGTGAAGATCGATTGTATGATGCAGGAGCATCTGAACCAAATGATCTATGTTGACTCAAAAGGTCAAAGCACTTTACTAGGAGATCGTAGAAATCCCTTCTATCAACTACAGATCGATATCATGAGGATCGTGAGAGAAAACCCTGATCGAATCAGGTTAATCAAGAATGTTAAAGAGGAAGCGAACACGAGTCATTCATCGGAAGGAAATTGATCTCAATCATCAGATTGATTTCAAGATCCACTAGAGTTAAGAGATCAAATGCCAGTCATTCGATAAGATTGACGACTCGTATTCATTGTGGAGATTGAACTCTTTGATAAAGAGAGAACACATTAGGGATTCCACAAACACTGTGAACCGTTGATCTGTGAATGATCGGTGGGTGGACCTGCAATGAACCCACATGTTAATCCCACATAAACACGTACCATGATTGGGTTCTATGGCTGAATTTGGAAAATCGAGACTCTACTCTCAATCTAAATTCTTGGTCAAATAATTCTATGTCGGGGTTGATTTATTTGGAATCGTGTGGTTTTGAATCGATCAATGGATAAGATTGATGACCCATATTCATTGAAAATATCGGAAGTAGAATTAAAATGTGAGATAGTTGAGGTTCTGTAATCCCTTGCAATTGTTGGATCTAGAGGAAGACAGATCTTCACCGTCAAATTGCAGACAAGGGGTTGAGTCGGGATCATAGCGCCTGGACATGAGAGCTGAAAGGATAGCGCCTAAAAATAATAGGGTTGAGATCACAACTCTCAATCGCATAAAGAGAAAATAGAGTTCTTTTGGGACAGTCAAGGAAGATAGAGATTAGCACTCTATGATTAGATAGTGGTCGTGGGGACTGGATCTACGGGAATCAAGGTGCTCATAGTTAGCATGTTACATGGAATGCATTGAGAGAATGCATGTTTACATGAGAGGGAAGATGAGAGATTTCCCATTAAGGAAGGATGACCTTCTAATACTCTACTTAAATTATAGAGGTATTAAGGAAAAGATAATTTCTTGGGTGGCCACGAGTATTGGCACCATGGTTATTAATGAATGCATAATCCTTGGGTGCATTCATGCGAAAAATTTTAAGTTTCATGTGTATTGATTTGGGATCATGATCGGCCTATAGCAGGAAGTATAGTATTGATGTAAGAATGAATGAAAATGAATATTCCATATGATGAAAAGGTTGGTTAAATTCCAACACACCATGGCCAAGGACCTATCATAAAATGTGACAAACTTGAAATCAATCCAAGAAGTGCATTGGGTATGAATGTGGCCATGGATATTGGCATCTTTGTTAAAATCCTTTGAAATGTTGAATTATGATATGAAATGTTTGATATGTTGAAATGAGGCATAGGCAAGGAATGAGATTCCCTTTTCATGTTTATATAGATGTGATGAAATGTTTGTATGCATGGTTTTGAATATAGATATATATACACATGGATGCATGAGAGATGAGCAATTTGTTTGGATGTGAAAATGATGAATTGCAGGGAGAAAATAGTCTTGGATATGGAAGTTTTGTAAGCCCATAAGGAAGACTAATTACCTGCTGAGACAAACTGCAAGGAATGGTATTTCCTTTTTGAAAAATTGAATTGGATTGTTAGTATGCACAATTCTAAAATTGTTTATGAGCCATTGCAAGTATGCGACAAAAATATAGTGTGCATGCAAACTAACAATTTGTTTGGCTGAGGAAATTTGACATGCAGGAAGAAAGAGTCTTGGATATGGAAATGTTGTAAGCCCATAAGGAAGACCAATTTCCTGCTGAGCTAAAATTATATGGGGAATAAAGTCCCATGCTTGTGAATTTGGTTCTGTGTGGAACAGATATGAAAATAAATATGGAACTGGAAAATCTGTGGGTGACAGATTTGAAATGAAAATTTTGAATTTAAAATTTATGATGATGTCTCATGAATTTATGTATGCCTGTGATAAAGGTGAGAAGAAAAGATCTTTCTGTAAAGGACAGATGAAGGTTGTCAATATGAAAAGCATGAAAGAGGCCACTTTTGAGACATGAGAACCCCGCGGTAAGTCATGATCACATGTAATATGTTGTGTTGAGGTAACACAAGCCAGAGGGATGCTTCGACAGAGTAATTCTAAGGGATGCCTAGACTGTAAGGCTTGATGAAGCCTCTAAAATTATTCATGTGCGATAAATCCTTGGCAAGGCAAGGTGGATCACCCAAGGAACTGTATAGTAGAGAAGGGGATGTCTGAGTCTGGGCCTGGAGTGTGAGTGACCACAAGGGAGAGATGACCATGATAGTTCTTGTAAACTATTGATTGGGATCATGCACACAATGGGTATGTCTGGGAAAAAAAAAATAGTTAGCCTAGATAACAAGACAATCATGTGGATTGTTATAACCCTAAATTGCACCAGACATGCATACTTGGCATCGGGCCATATAAATTGTTATCTTTTCCAAGCCATCACTGAACAATCTCTTCAAAAAACCATTTCTTTGAAGGTATATGCACCCTGCACCACTACTGACCGTGTACACATGCTTGTTGACCCACTACAACCCGCGTACACTCACAGAATATCACGAAAAATGGAAAATTGCATAGGATACTATTTTTTGGGCCATTACTTAACCCTTTGAATGCCCATAGCCAGTCACCCCAACCATTACTATCCCTTTTGGCCTATAAAATAAGGGGTTGGGGTCCCATTGCAAGGGGAAGCATGAGAGAGAAGAAGCTCTGCCCATTTTATCAATCCCCATTTCCCCAAATTGCAAATCCCTTGCCATTTCCCTAAGAGAGAACTAAAGAGGAGAAGAAGGCATGGAAGCAGTTGGTGCATGGTGATGAGGAGCCCAGGACCAAGTTTGAGGAGTAGTGTTGGTCTCATGTTGTGAGTGACCTTTTGTGAGATTAATATAAAGAAGTGATTTTTCCGTCCCGCCAAATGATGTCTAAAACTTATATGATTTTCTTACATTTCTTGTTTATGATGTCTAACCCACTAATCCATATGTAGAATGCATGCTTGTAGTTTATTGTTTTTATTTTGTTGAATGCAGGTCAGCCTTGGGAGGATATTTGCAATCAGGAAAAAACCAAGCACAAAGGGATAGACACCGGACATGGATTTTAAGGTAGGCCTACCAGATCCCTCTCTCTTGTATTTTATGTATGATTATGGGGTAATGTTGGGATAGTGATTAAAAGTAGGAGACTTTAGATAGTTTACTCTGCCTAAACTTTAGACCCTTGGTGTAGCCCATAGAGAGGTTTTCCCACTATAGCAATATTGGTGACCATACTGAGGAGGCCTCTAGGGTCTTTGCGGATATTTATTTTGGGGTTCTTTGAATCAGTTTATTCACTGTTTTCTGAGTTTTTGTAAGCTTCTATGTCTTCAAGAGATGTTGGTCTTCCATACCAATACTCCCTTCCTATGTTGGAATGTTATTCTTTCATTTTTTTAGGATTTACAGAGGTGTACACATCCTACAGCGGGTCTACATGCGTGCATACACGCCCTGCCCTTGGACAGCCCGCATACATACGTTGGTTGTTGAAGTGTCAGGAGTGTGTATGTTGAGAAATTTTTTGTAAAAAGAAGAAACAGTCATCCTCTTCCCTGTCAGGAGTCACACTGCTCAGGGGTTTTCTTGACCTGGTACTGGTCTCTATTATGACAGTCTGTAGGCTAGGTCTGAATTCAGTTTAGCTTTCTTTTGACCAAAGATTTCTTGTGTTTTCTTTAAAATACGGTTTTTAGACAAGTTGGTGAGTCTGCTTTGATCTGCCTACTTGGTATTTTCAGTGACTACTTGCGATCTGCATTTGGGCCTGAATTCATCTCTTGGCCCTGTCTTGTCATCATTTTTTCGTTTTTCGAAGTATGAAACAATAAAAAAAAATCTTTCATTTCTTTGTTTGGTAAAGTAGTTTAGGCTAGTTGTTTTATTTACCAAGGAAAAAGAAAGTTTTATTAAGTTCCTTACTTGAATGCTTAGCACATCAATTAGCTTGTAGTCGAGCGAAATATTGTTTTAAGTTTTTATTTTCGAAGATATGAGAAAAGTAGTTACGAAAAGTTTTGTTTAAAGAGTTTAAATTGGAAAATCTTTACTTGTGAAGAAAGAAGTACTCTTGTTTCCAGTATCATCTTATGCTATTCTCTTTCATATCATAAAGAACATCATTGGTTTCATTTTCTTTCCTTTGGACTTAAGACAAACATTAAAATTAACACCTAATTAAAAGTTACTAGAGTTTGTGTTTGTAGGGTCCACCAATTTAGTCTAGGTTAGAGCCTTGATTTAGGATTGGAGAGGAAACTCTTCAAGTCTACAAAAACAAAAATAAGAGTCCAAGCTAGGGAGTGCTTGAAAGTCCAGTAACCATGAAAGTTATCTGGGACCCCCCTCTAGTACAAGGGATAAACACAAGGTCACAT
>JASDQU010751904.1:604-28356 GCA_032191745.1 Picea mariana
GGGTGTATCCTAAGATTGGAGATATCTCACTAGTGTTAAGAACCAAAGACTGAATACAAAAGAACCACAATATATATAGAAGAACAATATGAAAAATCTCTTTTATTACTATCAAACCCTTAGGGTAGGGAAAGAGGGGGCTTCCTCCCAATGATCTTTAGCTCCAAATACAATACTTCTCTTCATATCCCAATCCATTTCTTGAACACCTTTATATAGTGCTACCATCACCTAAGAACATTATAGAGGAGGATTCTTCTAGAAGTAGAACATTCTAAGAAGTCCTCTTATAGTTATTATATCTAATTGCCCATTTATTATATCTAACTATCATACTGGGCCTTATTAAATAGTGTAGTGGACCTAGTCCACCTTACATTGAATGGCCTTCACTATTATCATTATGGGCCCTCTCACGCCCCCCACTACCTCTCTAGCTACCTAACACTTACCTATACACTTTTTAGGTTCCTTTAAGGAGTGTTCATCCACTTTAATGAACCGAACGAGCTCATTGCCTATGGATTCCAGTGCCTTAGCATTTGAAAGTTGTAAAGGAAACCTAGGTATCCGAACCCATAGGTGGTGAAAATAGAAGTAATCATTTGTTGGATCAAAACAAACCCTCCAGTGCTTTAACATCAAACTACTACCATCAATAACCCAAATCTTAACCAAAACTACCAGAGTATCTTCTGGAGTTTTGAATAAAAACCTGAACTAGCCCCTCAACAGAAACAAGACTTCTGGAGTATACCCCAGCAAGGGAGCCCATGTGGAGTTTACCCAGTCTGGTAAATATTTTCTTCATAACGAATGTTGGTTTAATCGTATCTCTTGTCTGAGTTTGTATTGATTGACCCAGGGTTCATGTCTGTTCGGGTTTCCAACAAAGCCTCTAAAACTATTGGCCCTCCTGGTAAACCAGAAGGAAACGCAATGCACAGGGTGCACTATGTTGTATCACCTGAGATAGTCTTAATGGGTGGCTGCAATACTCATGTCTTTGCATCCTAGGATTGAGTGGAATATCTGAGGACGGTATGCAAAGAAGTCTATTGTAACTTATTAACACAATATACCATCATTTATGATTATTCAAGGAATATAACAACTCATTCATTTAGTATAATAATATCTAATGAAGACAATAAAAAAGTACATGCATTCAATCACATAACACAGGTGTTACCATGGATCACTCCCTCTTAGGCTACATCCACAAAGATCTGGCTCTTAGCTCTTTTATTATAGTCATTTTGGAACTCCAGCACCGCGCGCTTACAACTCTTCTCAATCGGTTTAAGATCTATTATGAGGCTACTAGATCCCACCAAGCTCCTCAGCCTACGATCTAACCCTAGAGATCCACCCTACTTAGTCCTCTCTATCTCAAAAGCTTACAAAAATAGGTCATACAACAAAATATTACATAGCATCCTTACATTCGTCTCTTCGTATGTCTATATATCTCTCTCTATTAGCTCTATATCTGTATCTAACAACGAACCCCTAATCAGCCTTATGTATCTATATTTATACGTTTATGGATTGCTATTTGTTACAATACATTGCAAAAACCCTATCCTTAACGTCGTTAGGTCTTCCATGAATGCACGCATGTTGCTCTTCCTTCTAGCTGTTGCTTTCCTCGTGCATGCCTTATTTCTCAAAATCGTTGTTCTTTTCGCTTTGACTTACTTCCAACATGCCCCCAACATTGACATGTGGCTCATCCCGAGCCACCTAACCTTTGTGCGCTTTGTCGATCTCCCTAGTGATTGCCTGGAACTTCTCCTTGAGCTCTACTGCTTGTGTTTGAGCCTGTGTGGTATTCTCCTTGAGTGTGTCCACTGTCTGGACTGCAATCTCATCACAGATCAACCTTGTGCAATCTGCTTGCATATGTGCCATATATGTCTTGTCTTCCTCTGCTTGTGAAATTACTTTTTCTACTCGCTCTTGCAGCGGTTCCATTTGAGCCTGACACTCCTTCATCTGTGTTAACACAATGGTGAGTTCTGCCTATAGTTTCTTCATATCTTGCGCCCCTTTGATGCGCTCCATGATGGGCCTTGTCTTTTGCCTCTGCTTTAGGTCCTGGATAACTGCGTTTATCCTTTCTTCTTCCTTGTCCCACCATTGGACTTGTTGATCCTCTTCTAGATTCATCCAGAGTTGTGTTGCTTTATCAAACAAGTCGACTACTGCGTTGACCTATTGCTCTATATCCTGCAGCTGCTTTGTTTCCTCTTGCTTCCTTTTCTTCCTTACCTCTAGTGGAGTGGTAGGTGTGAGTTGTTGATGGAGATTATCGATCTCCTTATGATATTGATCGATTTCCTACACAATATGATAAATCTTCTCTATTGTTGTGTGTTCGTCCCTCTGCACGGTCTTTGGAATATTTTCATAAGTTCCGACCACTTTTTGTTCCAATCCGTTTGCGCCCTCCCTCTACTCTTCGGTCTCGAGCTTCGCCTACTCATATATTAATTCCAGTGTGTCCCTCTTCTCCTTTTCCTATTATAATTTGGCTAAGTCTGTGCATGCATGAGACTGTACCTCTTGGGAAACACTAACCTGTAATTTGTGTAGAGATTTGGATGGTATTCAAGAAAATACCAGTTGGAGTTGAGCTAATTCCTTTAGGGGTGTCTGCTCCATGATCTCATCCATGCGCAACATGTTGGGTGTAATGTGGAATGTTGCACTCGGTTGTGGTAGTGTCTAAATTGTATCTTGCACTTGCTTTAGGTTCTTCTCTTGTGTAACATCTCGCTTTTGTGTTGGTTGTGGAGCCTGATTATCTTCTTTATTTAGAGGTCTTTTACTTTCAGCCGTGGTTATACCCCATGAAGTATTTACACCCCAGAAGTATGTACACTATTCCACGCGGGGGAGTGCAGAGGGGGGGTACCCCCTCTGCGGGGTCCGAGGGGGCTATCCCCCCGGCTGGGGGGTCTGGGGGTAAGCGGGCCCCCAACGGAGGTTCGGGGGTAGCGTCCCTCGATGGGGGTTCAGGGGCGAAGCCCCCAAAGAAAAAATTTCCTTGTAAAAGTATATTGTAATTTCATTGTAAATCTGGACCGTTCATTATAAGGTCGTAGATCTAACGATAGAGATTATGTTACGGTTTTTTTCCCTAGAAGGAAACCCTCTTTTATGAGGGAAATGTATTGCGGCTATGTAGGTTGGCGAGTATTGTATTCTGAGAGAGGAGTCTGTGAGAGAAAGAAGAGGAAGTTACAGTGGGTTTTGATGTAGGTTGTATCCCTTCATTTTGCTGGATAATAATAAAGAAAGGACCTGGCATTTTCTCTGGTGGACATAGCCCACACTGGGTGAACCACGTAAATCTGTGTCTCTCTTGTATTGTGTATCTTCTGTGTTTTGTTTCCGCATTTGTTTTATTTTATTGCTCTGTGGTCCTATTTTTCTAACATTTTGCGCACACTAAGCGGACTTATTCTTTGAGGACACTTGTATGCAAGTGATCTGGGTTATTATACTATTGGTTGTTTTAATTATTATTATGAGACATTGTGCATTTGATGTTATGTTATTTTTGTTGTATTTACATTGACATGTGCTATTGACTGGGTTCTCTTGAGTGTGCATGACTTTGGACGTTGAGGATGCCGAGGCATTGATGAAACCCCTTGGACTCTGGATTGAGTCAGGGAGTGGACTGTTAGGGTTTGAATTTTTTTTATGTGACCTATGTACATATGATTAGATATTATGATGTTGATTTTTATTGTTGACATGATTCGTTGATGGATGCAGGCTGACGATAGCTTGTCGACCAGACTCACATTTGGAGTAAAGGGGTCATCCACGACAACCAGATACATTGAGGGAGAGGTGTGGCAGCAGCCCTGCCACAACCTACTAGCACTCCTGTCATGGTTCAAAATGTAGGTTAACGAATACCTAGTTCGAGAAGATCCACAATGTCATGAGGAGAAACCGTGACAATTGCTCACGATGATTCTAAGGGTCGTGCAATAAGGTAGGGTCCTTATTCCTTATAGGCCCTTAGTCTCCCACAAGATCACCTGACAGATTATTGACTCTAGAGGTTTGACATCTACCAAATTCAGTCAAGAGGCGAGTGACACCCTTGGAGCACATAGTGCGTCTTGAAGGGCATGGCGTGCAAATAAAATGGAAAGAGGTGAGTGGCACCCTTGGAGCATGTAGTGTGTCCTGAAGGGCACGTTACGATTTTTACTGGTAAGTAAATAAACTTAGTGCCTAGAAAAATATGCCTCCTTAGGACCTGGTCGGCCTTAAAATGAATGATGTGACAAGTAAAGTTTAATAACTAAATTTTCCCTTAAGAACTGTCGCCAAGTCTAGTGAATTGAAAACCTAGGTCTGAGTAGAAACTTAGAACAAAAAAAAAAACTAATTAGACATATAAGCGGATTAAAGTGGAAATTTTAATTCACTAAGGTTCCTTTTATAAAATTTTAATTCACTAAGGTTCTTTTTTTTTTAATTTCAATTCACTAAAGGTTCTTTTTATAACTAATTAGAAAATTCAAGCATTAATAATTAAAGTGGAAATTTTAATAAAGGTTTAATTAATAAAAGGGGTAATTGGTTGTTTTTGTCTAAACCTGCTAATTCTGAACTTAGTTGTAAAAAGAGGAAACTTAAAGAAAGGGGGGGAACCTAAGAAAAAGGGGAAACCTAAAGAAAAAGAGGAATGTCTAACTTAGTAAGGAATATAGCCTTTGGAACTTTGTATTATGAACTCAACTAGGAATTATTAAGGCGTAATTCATTTAAGAATTGTAGGTGGGTAAAGAAAATAGGAATATTTAATTAATTAATAAATTGATGTTCTGGTGCAACTAGGGGATCGGGTGACATGTGTACGGGGGAGGTTTTTCCTAATTAAATAAATGAAAAAAGAATCTAATGAGGGTTTGGGAAACTAATGACTAAGAAACTCTATAAAATAGATGTTGAGGAAGAGTATGGCTCACATTTTGGCTTGCGTAACGTTACGCTGTCGAAATTTTGTCTTGACTGATTTTTCACTTGTGGGAGTTGGGATACCTAGCTTGGGTAATGAGTGGTAACTTGACCTTGCAAGGTGAGATGGGCACTAGTATTCTCTGGTATTGTGTGTGTGGCCCCTTTGCAGTTTGGGGGGCTCAGGGGAAGAAGAGTACCCCTAGCATTGGATGGGAGGTATCGGTGAGGTCTCATTGATCGGCAAGTCGGAGTTGGATGGAGCGCGAGCCCGAGACAGTCACTTCTGGTTCTTCACGTCTGGCTACGGTACGCATGTGCATAAATTGTATTAACTAATTGTTCAATTCCTTGTTCATGCATTTCTTTATTGTCGAAATCTCGTTTGCGTAGATGTTGTTAAAATAAAAAGACTCATTTAGTTATGCATATCAATTTCTATCTGGCCGACAGTGTGTCATGTGAAATTGAAAAAGGGTCACTAAATTTCTGTTTTTGAGCTTTGATTTATTATTGCATTTTATTGTAGTTTTTGGTTCTGGTTGGGATTATTACTGCATTGTAGTATTACTGAGGAAGACTGTGGTTTGGTCTCAGGCCATTGTTTTATTTTACTCTGTGTTTTTATTGGTTTTAATACAAGGAATTGTGTTTTTATCTCCTGTTCCTTTATCCTTTAAGTTATTAGACTGTGCTTGAGCAGTCAGCCAGAAGCCAAATCGATTGTCTTTCACTCTAGTGTTAAGGATTTAGATTCAAATGCCCTGATTTCCTGTGCATGGATAATAAGTTAAGGATAAATTCTTTGCCCAACAAATTCCTTATTGTGTACAACGAAAATACTTCCCTTTTGCTCTATGATTCTGGTTTCTTTATTCAGCCATTTTCATTTGTGAATTTCTCCCAGCTATCTATCCCTTACATTGCTCTATGTTTTTGCACAAAATTTATGCCCAGCGAATGTGAATTTCGCCCACCTATCTATTCCTTACTTTCCTCTACATTTTTGCACAAAATGTATGCCCAGCGAATGTGAATTTCCCCCAGCTATCTATTCCTTACATTCCTCTACGTTTGTGCACAAAATTTATGCCCATCGAATGTGAATTTCGCCCAACTATCTATCCCTTACATTCCTCTATGTTTTTTCACAAAATTTATGCCCAGCGAAAGGGAATTTCAATCTGCTATTTTTCTTAATTTCCTCTGTGTTTTTGCGCATAAATAATTTTCCCAGAGATGTGAATTTGCCTTTCTTAATCCCTTGAATTTCTCTATGTTTTTTCACAGATGTTGCTCAATGATTTTGTTTACATCTAAACCAACAAATTTACCCTTGGTCTTCCCTCGACGAATTTTGATTCTCTGTTTTTAAAGGAATTGAATCTTGATGGACATAATTTAATTTTCCTTGTTTCTCTCTTGGAAAGATCCCTTGATTGGAGTTGTAAAGATTTGGTTGTGTTTTTTTATTTTTCTTGGCGAATTCCTTCTCAGACTTTTCTGTCATTTAATGAAATCCTCTCTCTCAGGTTACCAGGACATAGTTCAAGCTTGGTTGAGAGTTCCCCTTTATATTTCTCCTTCCCCAACATGTGTGATTTTCTTAGAGTGCTCTTGCTCTTCCCTGGACAATGTTAGATGGTGCAGTGTGCCCCTCTCCTTAGCATTTTGCCCAAACTTGCATTCTTGCTAGCAATTTATGCACTCGCCTGTCCTAAATTAATGACACCGTTTTTATTGGACTTCTTCACTTAATTATTTCATTGCAAGCCGAGGATATTCTAAATCCTCACTTAGTTTCTAAAAGAATTTACTTTCCCCGCACTTTGAACCTTAAGAACATGTACTTAGGATCCAACCACCCTTCCCAATGTCAAGTAATACCTCGGGTTAAATAAATCTACTTGTGAAGGGAGATAATATATTAACACAATAATAGGAAATGAAAATTTCAGACTTACACTTGTGTCAAATGGTAAAAGCTCCTATGAATATCATTCCTTTATCCAAGGACTTGTTCCCTTTTTTTGTGGGCCTCCTGGATAGTTGTTCTTGTTTGCTAGAATGACTCTTTCCTTGGTGTAGCCCATTTCCTAAAAATTTATCTTAACAAAATCCAAGAAAACTTAGAATAGAGGGGATAAAGTTACTTACTTACTTGGACCCCACATACTTGAAAGCGAGATCTAGGAAAGGTATTCAAATGAAACCTTCCCGGGTATTCACACCTCCTTAAAGGAGCTTTAATTGTCATGTTTAATAGGTGCTAAATGCGTCGAATTTATGGATGAATGTTAATTATAGATGAACTATTGTAGGACTGGGTTGTAGTCACTAATGGTGTCAATTATAGGGATAAGTGTTAATTGTAGAGGAACTAATTGGAATGTTTATAGTTTCTAATTACGTCAATCATTTTAATGTATGCCAAATTTAGTTGAACCATGGGTGGAATGTTTCATATATGGGAATTGCATCAAATTTATTGATATGTGTTATTGTAGATGGGCCATGGTGAGAATGACTCTCATGTGGCAGTTGCATGTTTAGTTGTGTGAATGTATGATTATTTCAGGAATTGTTTTTCTTGCGCCATGAACAAATGATGGTATATGATGATTACGCTTTGGATTACTCATGCACAGTGCAACTATGTTGATATAGGATTTCCTAAGTTCTTAGATTAAGTGCACTCATTATAATGATGTTGAATTATGTTCAATTTAGTACTTGGATCACATGTGCACCTTGGATTTAATAATAATTTGTGATTGAATTTATGTGATTGATTTCCTTGCACAATGAATATAACTGATCATTAATCTTGCGCCATTACTTAAGTTGACATGTGAATGTTCTAGAATTGTTTACTCTCACACGCAATGGATATTTAAATGTTGATGTATGATTGATAGGAATGATGGTTAGACTACGCCATGGTTAAAAAAAAAAAATTACCTTGTATGCTTCAACTCTTCTTAGGCGTAATGGAGGGATGTTACATATGGTATCAAAGCGGGTTCAACCCATGACTTGGGATCACTACGACTTCTGTCGATTTGATATTTGATTATAATGTTTCTAATTAAGTTGACTTGTATTTGTGCAGGTAATCATGGTTAGAGGACGTCACGGAGGTAGACGACGGGGTGCTAGGGGAGGAGGCGTGACACCCCTAGTAGCATCCACGCCTGAGGGGTCTAACCCCTGGGGAGATGAACAAGTTGTCGGGAAGGAACAAATAGTTGTGGGTGATGTGGTTGGGATGATGAGGTCCTTTCAATGGATGTATAAGGCACTGATCAGATGTTTGGATAGAGATGAGGCCAGGGCGTCGACACCCCCTAAGGGTCCACCGCGCGCTCCGGTCGGTATTAGTAGCATTCACCGAGAACTCGAGAAGGTCAAGTTTCCTGAGTTCTTTGCTTCCCCGGATGTCGCAGCCGCTGAGGCATGGTTGGATACTATGGCGATGTGATTTACACTTCACGAATATACCTCCAACATTAAGGTCCACATGGCGGTCTTTCAACTGAAGGGGAGCGCTTTTCTATGGTGGAAGACGCTTCTGCCATAATTGAACATGGCCCTCAAAGATGTTCCATGGGAATTGTTTGAGAAACAGTTTCGGGAGAGGTATCTATCTGAGGAATTCATTGAGCGTCAGCTCAACAAGTTCAATGCCTTGCGACAGGGAGGTTGTACAGTGCCCGAGTACAAGGCCCATTTTATGGAGCTGCTTCGGTATTCTCTGCATCTGAATATTGAGAAACTTAAGGTCAAAAGGTTCTTGTTTGGCCTTAATGTCAGCATTCATGCAAACATTAGGATTTTGATGCCTCAAACCTTGCATAATGTTGTCCAAAAGGCCCTCATATCAGAGCAGGATCTTATCAATGGGGGTCAGAGTAGGACTCCAATGAGACTAGTGGGGCAGGTGTCATCTGGTGCACAGCAGCATCAGACACCAGCTAGACATCCACCAGGATATTGTGGCTTCTAGAGAGGATCCACTTTCGCTACACCTCGATGACCATCACCTAAGCAGTGGACTCCTTACCGAGGACCACAACACCAACAACAACATCGATCGCAACAACAACAATTTAGGCTTGTTCAACAGAACAGACCAGGGTTCCAGGCTAGTGGGATGTTAGCTTCTACTTCAGGTACCAGGAGTATTGGACCGAAGAAAGGGTGTTGGACATGTGGGGAGCCACATTACCAATGTGACTACCTAGTGGAGAGGACCAGAGCATCTGGAACAACCAGACCCACTGTCGTGGAAGATTTGGGCAAGCCCCATCGGATTCATGCAATGGTGAATAACCACCAGCCAGATCACCAGTCGACTATGCTCGAGACGTCAGGTACCATCATTGACCAAACCCTTAGTATTCTCATAAATCCAGGTTCTACCGAGATTTTTATTTTCGATGTAGCGCTAAAAAGAATTAATCTAAAGGCAGTCGAACAGGACGAGTTTAGCTTTGTAGAAATGGCTTCAGGAGGAAAACATAAGGTTGGTGGGAAGGTTATGGGTTGAAGCCTTAACTTGGGAGAGTTTTTCACTAGGGAGAACCTGTACATCACAACCTTAGGGTCTTACGATGTCATGATCGATATGGACTGGTTGGAACCGCATGATGCGATACGCGACTGTAAGATGAAACGATTGAGCTTAGTCAATGATGAGGGACAAAGACCCGTGATTGTACGTCAGAAACAGGGAGTCTCCCTAAGGTTCATCTCTTCCTTGTAGTTACGGAGAAGCATGTGCAAGGGATGTAAGATTTATGTGATCCTTACGTTAAACGAGAAGGGAGTAGCAGAAGGTCTGGAACACCTTCAAGTGGTGAGAGAATTTGTGGATGTATTCCATGAGGAGTTACCTGGGATGCTGCCAGAGAGGGAATTGGATTTTAGCATCAACTTAAAACCGATAATTGAACAGATAGAAAGAATGCCTTATCAGATGTCAACACCGGAGTTACAGGAGTTGAGAATGCAACTGAAGGAGTTTCTAGACCTAGGACTTATACATCTAAGTGTGTCACCTTGGGGGGCGCCTGTTATTTTCATACAGAAGAAGGATGGGTCATGGAGACTCTGCATCGACTATCCTCAATTGAACAAGTCAACAATCAAGAATCAATATACATTGCTAATGATTGATGATATGTTTGATCATATGAAGGGTGAGACAGTGTTTTCAAAGATTGACTTGAGATCAAGGTACCACCAGTTATGGATGAAAGAAGACGACATCCCTAAGACCAATTTTAAGACGAGGTGTGGACATTACGAGTTTATTATTTTACCATTTGGACTGACGAATGCCCTAGGGGTATTTATGAGTTTGATGAACAGGGTGTTCCGCGAATACTTGGACAAGTTTTTCCAAGTGTTCATTGACGATATTTTGATCTACTCTCAGACGATGGAGGAGCATGACAAGCACTTGCACATGGTACTAAAATGTCTATGAGAGAACAAATTGTATGAGAAATTGTCTAAATGCTCGTTTTATCAATCGAAGATTCATTACTTAGGGAATGTCATCTCCTACGAAGGTATTGTTGTCGATCCAACAAAGTTCGAGGCTATTATGGAATGGCTTACGCCGACGAATGTCCCAGAAGTGCGTAGATTCATGGGTTTAGCAGGATACTATCGACGGTTCGTAGAGGGTTTTTTGAAGATAGCAAATCCAATCACGAAATTACAGAAGAAAGACAAGAAGTTTGTTTAGACCGAGAAATGTGCATAGGCATTTCGGAGGCTCAAGGAGTTGTTGACGATCGCACCGATACTAAAGGTCCCTGACATGGACATGGAATTCTTGGTATGCACTTACTCATCCAAGGAAGGCTTAAGCAGAGTCTTGATGCAAGACGATCGAGTGATCGCTTACATCTCGAGAAAGTTGAGAAGGCATGAGGAGAACTATGTGATGCACGATTTGGAGTTGTTAGCCATTGTTTATTCCTTGAGAGTTTGGAGACACTACCTTATTGGACATAAATTCGAACTGAAAATGGACCACTGTGGACTACAACACATCTTTACGCAAAGCAACTTGAATGCGCAACAACGACATTGGTTAGAATTGCTTAGCGAGTACAATTTCGAGATTACTTACATAAAAGGAACAGTGAACAGAGTGGAATATGTGTTGATTTAGAGACCACTCATCTTTTCGATGATCCCTCCTCGGACGAATCTACGTGAAAATATCCCAACTTTACAACGCAATGATGACTGGTACAAAGAGGTTAAAGATTTTATCGGACAAAACACAATGATGGTACGAAAATTTGAGGGATTTACTGTGGACAACGACGGATAATTGAGATTTAAGGGTCGAATTTATGTACCACCCAATGTCGAGTTGAGGAGTTTGATCCTAAATGAGGATCATAGAGTAGTGTACATGTCTCATCCTGGAGTCACGAAGATGAGGGAAGAACTTAAACCCTTATTCTTATGGAAAGGAATGAACGTAGACATAGTCAACTATGTGGAAAGATGTCTATAATGTCAGCAGGTGATGGCTGAACATAGACATCTGAAAGGATTTCTACAACCACACGCTATTCTGAAACCAAAATGGGAGGTCATTTCAATGGATTTCATTGTTGGATTGACACTGATGGCAAGGATACACGACTCGATTTTTGTGGTAGTCGACACTCTGACAAAGAGTGCTCATTTTATTCCTATCCATACAATGTATCAGGCACCTGACATAGCTAGATTTTTCATGTGAGATTGTAAGGCTGCATGGCATGCCTAAGAGGATTATATCTGATCAAGGATCGGTGTTTACAAGATGATTTTGGACTAGTTTCCAAGAGGCCTTGGGAACCCAACTTAACTTTAGTACTGCGTATCACCCGAAAATAGACTGGCAGATCGAGCGAACAAACCAAATCTTGGGGGATATGTTTCCTATGTACATGATGGACCAACAGAAGCATTGGGAATAATTCCTGCCACTGGTGGAATTTTCATATAACAACAGTTATCAAAGCACCATTAAGATGGTGCCTTTCAAGTTTCTTTACGGGCGACCATGTCGAACGCCTTTGAGTTGGGATCAACTTGAGGATAGGGTCTTGGTGGGACCAAAAGAGATCCAAGAAATGGAAGATCAAATGCAAACAATAAGACAAAGGATCAAGGAAGCATAGGATCGGCAGAAAAGTTATGCCGATGTGCATCGTGTCAACCATAGTTATGAAGTTGGAGAACGAGCCTTCTTGCGGGTGAAACTGCATAAGAATTCGATCAAGTTTGGAAAGGGTGATAAAATCTCTCCTAGGTTCATGGGACACTTTGAGATTGTGGAAAATAAGGGGCCCGTGGCCTATCAACTTGCCTTGCCTGATTCTTTAAGGCCTATACACGATGTTTTTCACGTATCTATTTTGAGACATTATGTTAGTGATCCTACACATGCTATTGACTTGAGTTCCTTACAGGTATCGGGCAAGGGTTCTCTTACGGTGGAGCCAATCTGCATCCTGGACCATCGCATTCGACAACTACGACGTCAAAAATTAGATCAATTCAAAATCAAGTGGGACAACTATAGTCCACACTCGACGACCTAGGAGGACGCATATGATATGCATCAGCAGTTTCCATTTTTGTTTGATAGATAGAATTATGATACTGTGATACACTTTATTTCGACACTTATATACTGTGAAACTTTGGGATGAAATTTAAAACAAGAGGGGGTGTATGTAACATCCCGCTCTTGCATGCACTGAGCGAACTTATTCTTTGAGGACACTTGCGTGCAAGTGATCCGGGTCGTTATACTATTGGTTGTTTTTATTATGATTATGAGACATTGTGGATTTGATGTTATGTTATTTTTTTTGTATTTACATCGACATGTGTTATTGATTGCGTTCTCCTGAGTGTGCAGAAATCTAGACGTTGAGGATGTCGAGGCATCAATGAAACCCCTTGGACTCCAAATCGAGTCAAGGAGTGGACTGTTAGGGTTTTAATGTTGTTGATGTGACATATGTACATATGATTAGATATTATGATGTTGATTGTTATTTCTCACATGATTTGTTGATGGATGCAGGCTAATGATAGCTTGTTGACCAGACACACATTTGGAGTAAAGGGGTCACGTTTGACAACCAGAGACATTGAGGGAGAGGTGTGGTAGCATCCCTGGAACAACTTACTAGCACTCTCGTCGTGGCTCGAACAGTAGGTTAACGATTACCTAGTTCGAGAAGACCCACGATGCCATGAGGGAAGACTGTGACAATCACTCACGTTGATTCTAAAGGGCGCGCAATAAGGAAGTGTCCTTATTCCTTAGAGTCCCTTAGTCTCCCACAAGATCACCTAACAGAGTATTGACTCTAGGGTTTGACATCTACCAAATTTAGTCAAGAGGCGAGTGGAACCCTTGGAGAACGTAGTGTGTCTTGAAGGGAACGTCATGCAAATAAAATGGAAAGAGGTGAGTGGACCCCTTGGAGCACATAGTGCATCCTGAAGGGAACGTCGTGTTTTTTATTGGTAAGTAAATAAACTTAGTTCCTAAAAAACTATGACTCCTTAGGACCCGGTCGGCCTTAAAATGAATGATGTGATAAGTAGAGTTTAATAACTAATTTTTCCCTTAAGAACTGTCGCCAAGCCTAGTGAATTGAAAACCTAGGTCTGAGTAGAACCTTAGAACCAAAAAAAAACTAATTAGACATAAAACCAGATTAAAGTAGAAATTTTAATTCACTAAGGTTCTTTTTATAAAATTTTAATTCACTAAGGTTCTTTTTTTTTTAATTTCAATTCATTAAAGGTTCTTTTTATAACTAATTAGAAAATTCAAGCATTAATAATTAAAGTGAAAATTTTAATAAAGGTTTAATTAATAAAAGGGGTATTTGGTTGTTTTTGTCTAAACCTGTTAATTTTGAACTTAGTTATAAAAAGGGAAACTTAAAGAAAAAGGGGAATGTCTAACTTAATAAGGAATCTAGCCTTTGGAAATTTCTATTTATGAACTCAACTAGGAATTAAGTAAGGTGTAAGTTATTTAAGAATTGTAAGGGAATAATGGGACACCAAGGAGAGTTTTTATGAATGTTTTTAGGTGGGTGAGGAAAATAGGAATATTTCCTTACTTAATTCCTAGTTGAGTTCATAAATAGAAATTTCCAAAGGCTAGATTCCTTATTAAGTTAGACATTCCCCTTTTTCTTTAAGTTTCACATTTTCTTTAAGTTTCCCTTTTTATAACTAAGTTCAAAATTAGTAGGTTTAGATAAAAACAACCAAATACCCCTTTTATTAATTAAACCTTTATTAAAATTTCCACTTTAAATATTAATGCTTGAATTTTCTAATTAGTTATAAAAAGAACCTTTAATGAACTCAACTATGAATTAAGTAAGGCGTAAGTCATTTAAGAATTTTAAGGGAATAATGGGACACCAAGGAGCATTTTTATGAACGCTTTTAGGTGGGTGAGGAAAATAGGAATATTTAATTAACTGATTAACTAATTTTCTGGTGCAACTAGGGGATCGGGAGACATGTGTACGAGGGAGGTTTTTCGTAATTAAACAAATGAAAAAGGAATCTAATGAGGTTTTGGAAAACTAATGAATAAGAAAATCTATAAAAGAGATGGTGGAGGAAGAGTATGGATCACATTTTGTCTTGCGTAACATTACGTTGTCAAAATGTTATCTTGACTAAGTTTTCACTTGTGGGAGTTGGGATACCCAGCTCGGGTAACAAGTGGTAGCTCGACCTTGCGAGGCGAGTTGGGTGCTATCATTTTCTAGTATTGTGTGTGTGGCCCCTTTGCAGATCGGGGCGATCAGGGGGAAGAAGAGTACCCCTAGCGTTGGTTGTGGTTCCCATCAGTCAGCCAGTCGCAGTTGGATGGAGCACGAGTGCAAGATAGTCACTTCTGGTTATTCGCGTTTAGCTACAGTATGCATGTGCATAACTTGTATTAAATAATTGTTCAATTTCTTGTTCATTCATTTCTTTATTGTCAAAATCTCGTTTGCATAGATGTTGTTAAAAGAAAAATACTCGTTTACTTATGCAATGAATTTCTATCTGGGCAACAATGCGCCTTGTGAAATTGCAAAAGTGTCACTAAATTTATGTTTCTGATCTTTGATTTATTACTGTGTTTTATTATAGTTTCTGGTTCCGATTGGGATTATTACTGCATTGTATTATTACTGAGGAAGATTGTGTTTTGGTCTCGGGCCATTATTTTATTTTACTCCGCGTTTTTATTGTTTTTAATACAAGGAATTGTGTTTTTATCTTCTGTTCCTTTATCCTTTAAGTTATTAGTCCGTGCATGAGCAGTCAGCCAAGAGCCGAATCGACTGTCTTTCACTCCGGTGTTAAGGATTTGTATTCAAATGCCCTACTTTCCTATGCATGGATAATAAGTGAAGGATAAATTCTCTGCCCAACAAATTCCTTATTGTGTACAATGAAAATACTTCCCTTTTTCTCTGCGATTCCGGTTGCTTTATTCAACCATTTTCGTTTTTGAATTTCTCTCAGCTATCTATCCCTTACATTCCTCTATGTTTTTGCACAAAATTTATTCCCAACGAATGTGAATTTTGCCCATCTATCTATTCCTTACTTTCCTCTACATTTTTGCACAAAATTTATGCCCAACGAATGTGAATTTCGTCCAACTATCTATTCCTTACATTCCTCTACATTTTTGCACAAAATTTATGCCCAGCAAATGTGAATTTTACCCAACTATCTATCCCTTACATTCCTCTATGTTTTTGCACAAAATTTATGCCCAGCGAATGGGAATTTCTCCCTTCTATTTTTCTTAATTTCCTCTGCGTTTTTGCACACAAATAATTTTCCCAAAGATGTGAATTCGCCTTTATTGATCCCTTGAATTTCTCTGCATTTTTTCATAGATGTTGCCCAATGATTTTGTTTACAACTAAACCAACAAATTTACCCCCAGTCTTCCCTCGACGAATTTTGATGCTCTACATTTAAAGGATTCGAATCTTGCTGGACATAATTTTGTTTTCCTTGTTTCCCTCTTGGCAAGATCCCTTCGTTGGATTTGTAAAATATCTGGTTGTGTTTTTATTATTTTTCTGGGAGAATTCCTTCTCAGACTTTTCTATCATTTAATGACATCCTCTCTCTCAACTTACCTGGATAGAGTTTGGTCTTGGTTGAGAGCGCTCCTTTATATTTCTCCTTCCTCGACATGTGTGATCTTCTAAGAGCTCTCTTTCTCTTCCGTGGACAGAGTTCGATGGTGCAGTGTGCCCCTCTCCTTAGAATTTCTCCCAACCTTGCATTCCTGCCAGCAATTTATGCACCCGCCTGTCCTAAATTCATGACACCATTTTTATTGGACTTATTCACTTAATTAAAAATATTCAGAGACAGACCTTCCTCTTGTAAAATCTTGATGGCTTATTTCATTGCGAGCCTAGGCTATTTTTAAATCCTTACTTAGTTTCTACAAGAATTTACTTTCCCCACACTTTGAACCTTGAGAGCATGTACTTAGGACCCAACCACCCTTCCCAAAGTCAAGTAATACCTTGGGTTAAATAAATCTACTTGTGAAGGGAGATAATATATTAATGCAATAATAGGAAATGGAAATTTCAGACTTACTCTTGTATCAACTGCTAAAAGATCCTATGAATATCATTCCTTTAGCCAAGGGATTGTTCTCTTTTTTTTATGGGCCTCCTGGATAGTTGTTCTTGATTGCTAGAATGACTCTTTAGTTTTCCCTTCGTTTGTTTGCTTTTCTTTGGTCTGGCCCATCCTTTGTTTCTTGGGCACTGTGACTTCCTAGGTCTGTGTTTCTTCCTACCCCGTCTTCTCTTTTGTTGTCCCTGCATGTATGTCTTAGGTGAGCACTGGGATCTTCCGGTCGTCCTCCCAACATTTGATAACCATATCGATGTCACCCTCCATTATGCATTAGCACAATTGTATCCACTATTTATTAGGGTCCTTCCGCGCATGTATCCACATCACATGTCGAGTGGCCTTGAAGTTAGCGATGTCCCAATAGCATGCGACATCATGTGGCGTTATTATCCATAGATTGGCGATGGTCTCTTGTAGGTCGCGAAGGTATCCTTCAAATACAACTGCGTTCATATTCATGTTCTTGGCATCTGGCACAGCACCAAGTGATAAGTATCTCGCTCCATGATTCATCTTGGGTATGGTGGCAAAAAATGTGTAATTCGGTTCCTTCCATCCCATGATGGATATCAGCATAAGTAGCCATGAATAATGTAATTATGTTCCCAGGTCCCGTGCATCCTTTTAGTCATCCAGAAACAAATTCAAAAGATAAGGGGCCTAGTTGACTATGGTGCCCTCGGCACATTAAGCTACAATTGCGACAACCCCAGCCGGGACTTCCTCCTTGCAGCATTTTCTCAGCAAATTGCAGGCTATGATTTGTGCTCCCATTTATGTCATGACATAATTGATCATTTTGATGATGATTCTTCGCATCCCTCGATCTGCCAAATTTATTATTCATCTCTTCTATGAGTACTTTCTCCTTTGTTTTTTCGTCGAGAAATTGTGTGGGATCCATGCCCCGAGATGGAAACCCTGTAATGTGCACAATGACCTCTACGTCTATCGAGATGATCTTGTCCAACCATATATCCCCACCATGTGTGATCGCCATCAATTTTTTGACGCAATTGTTTGCGTATTGTCCTCTTCCAAAGTGTGGTAGATCTAGCAGACCTAAAATCCCCGTTTTTTCCAATCTTGTTTCCCATTAGAGTGGTTGATTAATCAGTTCCCCAAATGTATCGAGACCCACTATCTATAGGTATACTCTTTTTGCAAACTCCAAGAATTTTTCAGTGTCCGTTACATTGTGGTCCGAGTATTTTAGCTTCTCGACATGACCCAGCAAGTCTGATTTCACCTGTACCCCATCTAGTATACACGAAAAAACAATGGTTGTGACGGGTTTCTTGCGTGGTGACCTAGGTACATGTTTCTTGTCCTTCTTCAATAATTCTTGGCTCGAGGTTCCAGCCTCCATCAATCGAACGTCGGAAAACCATTATGGTCATCCCATGACATCTTCCACTGTTCCTTCCTGTGGGTGGTCTGACACAATTTTTTGAGATTCGTCTGGCTCGACTGTTGTTTCCTCATTTGTAGTTGTCCCATTGACTCTTGGAGCTCTTTCAGGGATCTCTGGTTGCGCCTCCTTCAGAGTTCATGCGCCCTGGTTCTGTTGCTCCTGTTCCTCTGCCAGCATATCCACATTCATGCCCTCGGGTGTTAGTTTTTGGGTTTCTTCTACCACGGGTATGAGGTTCATGAGTGTTGTATCTAGTGAAGGGNGATATTGATGACCTTTGGCGGCTGTTGTTCACTTTCTTGTGATTGTACCTGTGCCCTAGTTCTAAATATGGAGTGCTTGGTAGTTTGGCCTGATTTTACATGCTTTGGTGGTGCCATGGTGGTGGATATCGATCGTTCACTGAGATCCGTAGCTTTTTCAATGTATGTGAGCTTTGCTCTGTGCTTCATATGCTCTCTCACTCTCTATCTCTTCTATTTTCGCAATAGGCTCTTTGCTCCCATGTCCTTGCGGTGTATGGGCATCATATGAGGCTTTTCAAAGATGCTACCTTTATGAAGGATTCAATGAACCTCTGATTCCATCGTACTTTCCATTACTCTCCCTTTCCCTCTCCAGTTGGCGCGATTAATGTGGCGTCCCATCGATCCTTTCCGGCATTCAATTCGACATGTCTTCATCGTTTCATACTTCTTTTTCCATCAAAACTTTTCCCGCTTGTTTCCATTTTGACCTAGCCGTTGGTATTTTCCTCACTGAGTTTTCATTCCTAAGTGTGCATGCTTCTTTTCCTTTCAGCGCATTGTACCTCTTTTGTTACCATTTTTAACATCCTTCTTTTTTGTTGCACAGTGACTTTTCAAGTTCTGGGTGGTCGATTGTCCTTGTACAACTTCAATCGGATCCCGTTGATCATCCCTCTGAGTTATGTGCCTGCTAAGTCTTTCAACTGTACTTCTCCCCCGTCTATGACAATTTTTACTTTGTACAATCCTATCCATTGCATTATGATTTTTCTTGGGTTTTGGATGGATTTGTTGTCATACATCAACACTAAATCTCCTTCCTTGAAAGTTTTCTTCTTTATGTGTCTTTCATGCAAAGCTTTGTCCCTTTATTTTTGAACTTGTTGGTGGAAGCCTGCTAGGATTCAATCTTCCTCCATGGTCATCAACTGATTTAGTCTCTCCTGTATTGTGCCTCGTTCTTTCATGTGTGTAATTGCTACTACGCCAAACTTGGTACTAGAAATTCTAATGGCACCACTTCTCCTTGGACATATACCAGTTTAAATGGTGTGTGCCCTATCAACTTCTTGCATGTAGTCTTGTAGGCCCATAGTACTACTGGTATTTTGAGGTCCCAATCATCCCTGTTGACATTACAGATCTTTGTTAGTGCATTCTCAAGGATTTTGTTAAATGCTTCTACTGTGCCATTTTCTTGTGGGTGATATGGTGTACTCTTTTGATGATGGACTTAAAACTCTTCATTCATATCATTGATAGTGTTGTTAATGAAGTGTGTTCCTTGCTCACTCATCAAAACTCTTGGGCACCCAAATCTAGTGATTACTTGTTCAAATAGGAAGTGTGTTGTTGTTTCTACACTGCAATCCTTCACTGGTGTTGCTTCCACCCATCTTGTCAGGTATTCTGTCGAGGTGATAATGTACCTTGCCCCTTTTCTTTTTGCTAGTGGGTTGATTGGTCCCACAAAGTCTATTGCCCATTTATTGAATGCTAGCAATGTTACCTATGGTTGTAATCACATATTGCCCCTTCTATTGGGTTTACCAACCCTTTGACAGACATCACATCTCTGACAGTACTCCTTCAAGTCTCTGTGAATGGTCGGCCACCATAGTCTTGTGCACAATACCTTCTACGCGGTAGCTTTGCCTACGTAATGCCCGTGTGCTATTCCCTCATGGGATTCTATTAAAAATCTTGGTCTTTCGTATTCTACCACATATCTTTGCAATATGTTATCCGCATCCATTTTGTATAAGTGTCCCGCGATCAATTGATAGTTTGCAGCCTGGACTACCAGGTTTTTATTTTACGCGATGCTATATTCTGGCAACACAGTACATGTGCTCAAGTACTGAATGATATCTACAAATTATTCATCAGCGATTTGGACTAAAAATACCTGTGGGTCCGGGAAGTTGTACTCTAAATTCGTAGGTTCTTCTCCAATTGTGACCCTTGATAGGTGGTCAGGTCCTGCATTCAATTTTCCTAGCTTCACTATTACTTAAAAATCAAATTCTTGAAACAAAAGTAACCATCGACAGATTCTCCCCCCCAACACTGGCTTGATGACTAGGTATTTAAGGGCTGAGTGATCTATGAACATCTTAAAGTATTTTCCCAATAAGTAATGTCTAAACTTGTGTAGTGTGTAGACCATAGCTAGGCCTTCCCTCTCTGTGGTGTTATAGTTATGTTCTGATTCTGATAGCTTTCTGCTCGCAAATGATATAGGGTGATCCAAGTCTCCAGCTCCTGACTGCGCCAAGATAGCTCCAAGTGCTATGGCTGATGCATCTACATGTACGTGGAATGTATTTTCCCATTCTGGAAATACTAGTATTGGCGTGGTGACCATATTTTGTTTCAGCGTATCCAGACCGTGTTGACAATCATCGTTCCACTAAAACTTGTGATCTTTTCTTAACAGTTTTTCCATTGGCATGGTAATCTGCGCATATCCTTTGATAAACTTTATGTAGTAGCATGTGTGTCCCAATGTTGCTCTTATTTGACGGATTATTTTTGGTGGTGGCAAGTTAACAATTACTACAATCTTTGTAGGATCTACTAATAAGCCTCGTTTGAATACTATGTGGCCCAATGGTATCCCAAACAGTGTTCTGAATATACATTTTTTTATGTTTAATGATATTTGGCACTGTGTGCATCGTTCTAACATCAGTCCTAAGACCTCTACGTGGTCTTTCAACAAACTGTAGACGATCAAATCGTCCAAGTATACCTCTAGAAACTGGTGGATGAATTCCTTAAATGCGACGATGACTACTCTAGAAAATATTTCTGGTGCATTCCTCAGTCCAAATCGCATGACTGTATATTGGTAGGATCCCCATTCTGTAGCAAACGTGGTCTTGTATCTGTCTTCCTGGGATATCTTGATCTGGTGGTAACCTGAGAATCCATCAATGAATGAGTAAACTTTGTGTCCTCCTACGTTCTCCAACACTTCATCCGTGAAAGGTGTAGGGAATAGGTCATGTAGGCATGCATCGTTCGACTTCCTCAAGTCCACGTATATCCTTATCCCTCCTTGTTTTTTCTCCTGGACTACCATTGGGCTTATCCATTCTGATTCTTCCACTGGTTCTATGATTCCAGCTTCAAACATCATGTCGATCTCAACTTTGACTTTCTGCTTATATATCAGGTTCAATCTATCTAGTCGATACCTTATCGGTCTCGCTTCAGCTCTGAGTGGTATCTTCATTTCTCCTAGATCTTCTGCTATACCCTTCATATCTGTAAATGTTGTGGGAAACAGGTCGTTGTATTCATGCACTAACTCGTTTATGATTTCTACTATTTTCTCATCATAGTAATCTCTAATGCTAGCCATTTTGGGATTTTCAATTGTCCCAATGTTGACTTTCTTCACCTTGATCATCGCAGTAGTGACTTCTGATTGTATAGGTGAACCCTCCACTTCTCTTTCACCTTCCGTTTCCTCGATTTGAATATCGCACAGATCATCTTCATTTGGTGCTTCCTCTTGCACATGGTAACATGACAAAAATTCCTTGACTGTCTGTTTGTTCTGTTGTTCTTCTTCTATTATGAATTCAATTTCTGGTTCCTTGATGAATACCACCCCTCTTATTTGTTTAAGAGTTGCATCTATGTTGGGGTTCTCATGATTGAATGAGAAAGTGACTGTAATATTGTGTTGTAATACCGTCCAAGTCACAGTTCCTTTGTGCAGTTCCTAGTATGTATACCAGTTCGTTGGTATGCCCTCTAGAGTGTGTATGAAGTGATGAGGCCATTCCTCTGGGGGTGTCATTTTCCATAGCGTTTTGCACTTCTCCAAGTGTTCTGTTAGTACCCCCTGTCCACCATACTTCTGTTGCTTGTTGTTTTTTTGTTTTGCCCGAACCTTATGCATAGTAACCGCTTACATTGGTACTAATATGTTATTGTCTCTTTGTGTGCACCCCACCATCTTGCAGGTGTGGCCTTGAGTGCGATATCAAGTGATAAAAGCCTCTGATTTTCAAAAACTTCATCTTCGTACTGTGCCAAGAATACTTCTAGATCGTTTATTTTGTGGAAACTAGGTGGTTCTCTTATCTCCATGCCTACACATCTTACTACACGGTCCATTCATTCACATATTCTCGTGGAAACTTCGTGTAGCCTTTATTTCCAATTCTCCAAACCGGTATTTGAGTCTGTCGCACATGAAGTAATGCTCCACCAACTGAGTATCCCATGTGAAGCTCGGTTTACATAATCTTCATCGGGCGCAGTTGTTCTGTACAACTGGCTGATTTCCTCTAAGTCTAAGCAAGTGGGTTCTACAAACCTTTCCCCTTCTGATGGGTCTAATGGTGCGATGACCTTGTATTCGCCTAACTCAAATGTATTTTTTCGTGTCTTTAGATTGATTATGGCCTGGTTGTCAAATGTCCAATCCAAACCAAGAAACACCAGATATGGTGTTGTGTTGTCCACTATCTCAACCACTTCAAAGTCTGCTTTAGTGCGTACTCCATCCAGGTCTACTGTCGCTCCTTTCAGTCTACCGATTACTAGGACTTTGTGTTGGTTTGCTAGTTTTAGTTGAACAGGTGAGTATCCTAATGTGGGCTCCCCCATACATTGTCATGTCTTCTTTGGTAATAATTCACTTCAGATCCTAGATCTAGTATGATATCTCCCATGTTGAAATCTTCGACGTTGGCATTCATTCGGAACTCCCTACTTGTTCTTCTCCTTGTATGTAGGTGATTGAAGGTTTTTTGTTCTAGTTTTCCTTCTGTCTCTATACTACATCTTTCTAATATGTTTTGAAATATTTTGACAGATGATGGATCATTCAATACTTTTACACATGATTGCAAAAATCCTTTTATTGTACTTACTTGTCCCATGGCTTGCATTTCCTTGGTATGATATAATAACAGAGGCATCTCGTACTCTGGTGCTTCCTTACTTTGTTGTGCAATTGAAGTTGATGCCATGTCGTCCTTCTGAAATTCGTGTTTGGATTTCTTAAATATCTCTTTCTCGTTCTATGCATCGAACTTCTTCCTTGGTTCGACGTTCTTCTTCACCCACTGGTGTTGTACTGGCTCTTGTCAGACTGCGTCGTTTCTTATTTTAACTCCTCTGTGGGTAACTATGTTGATGTTTCGTCCTTCATCCCTTGCTTCGGCTGAAATCCACTGAACATTCTGGTTGTGTTGGTTCCTCTTTTCCTATATCTTTACTAATAGTGTCAAACATTCTTCCATATCATGGTCCGATGCATGACAATACATACAAGTTGCTGGTGGAAATGGACACTCCCTTGCATAATGTTCTGGTTGTTGACAATTGTGACATACCACTGGTCCTCTACCTTGTTCAAAAGCCCCTCTCGTTCGTCCTCCACCTCTGTAGCCCGCTCGATCTCCTCTCGGCGCATTATACTGAGACGCTTGATTATACTGTGCGGTATTGTACTAAGGTTGCACTATGTTGTATTGTGACTACACGGTATTATATGGTTGATGCCCAGTATTATACTAATGCTGCGAATGTTGTATGGGGTTGGGACTTGGATAAATTGTGGTGCGGCTAGCCCAATCATCATTTATGCCTGCACTCTATATGCATCTTATGTTCTTTCTCTCATCAAATCCATAATTCTACAATCTTTGTTATCATGGCCCACTGACTTGCAAAAGTTGCAATATGAACTCTTTGGGAGTGTCTGGTATTTCTGCATCATTGGACAGTGATATGGATCATGGTCTGGTTTCTTACAAAGTTCGCACCATAGTCCTCCTATTCGTAACGGATTTGTCATCCCTGCTGCCATATACTGCGCGGAAGTTGGACATTTGTTCTTGTGGTTCCATTCTATCATGCATGTAGTACACGAAACAACTTCTCGTTTTTCCTTAATTTTATTCTGGTTTAGCTGAAACGTTAAGTTCTTCAAATCCTCCTTCAGTTCTTCGATGGTTGGATCCGTTTGTTGATACGGGTTTTCTTCCAGTTGTAGGGCTTCCTGCAAAGCTTTTTCCTACGTCTAAAACTTTTGTTGTCGCAATGGGTATTTTAAGTGGGGTAGTAGTGAGTTGACGAACATGTTCCTATGTTGCATATCGATCATGAGATATTTCAACTTTCCCTTCAATCTCTTGAATCTTTGGTCAATATCCCATACAGATTCTCCCGTTTTTTTGTCTAATTTCGATCATCTCATTCATGTACTGGTATTCTAAACTTGGCTTTTGGAACTCATTTATCAATAGTTTATTGATGTCTACAATTGTTCTAGTTGTCCCTGGTGGATTGTTTGTAGCTAAACTCATATACCAATCCAATACGTGATCCCTTTATGTAATCGCTAGCTGTGTCAGTTTAGTATCTTCATCTATGATCTGTTTTTCTTCCAAAATCTTCTCAAAGATGAACAAATGTTTCTTCAAGTCTTTCGACGCTTCTCCTTTAAATTATGGTAACTTGATGGTGGGATCGTGTCCTGCCATTCTGAATGCTGAACTACTACTTCCGTGCGGTGTAGATACTTGACTAGTGTTGCCTGAACTAGCTCCTCCAGTTGTTGTTACTTGTGTAGATGTACTTCCTGTTGTCTTTCTTCTCCCGAAATCTGGTTGTCTAAATAGTGGTGTTTTCTTTGGTGTATTAGTCGCACATGGTTTTATGGGTTCCACACTGACAATAATATGGATAGGATTGTTGCCTTCTCTTCCCATTCTAGGACCTCTCGTCTTCCTCTCATATGTTGCGCCCAGGATTTCCTCAATATGCTCCACATCCCAGAGATCCTCTACTTCTTCTTCGTCACTCGCCAAGCCTTCCCTCGCGACTACAAATCTCTTTTTTGTATTTACCTTGCATTGGTAGGGTACTCTGCTACGTGTCTTTCCAGTTGTCACCATGATCCGCTTGATCTGGTCGTCACCCATCATGATTGGTTCCAAGGGTTCCTCCTTATTTCCCTTATCCATTCTTTCGTCCATTTCTCCTTTCTTTGTCATTGCTTCCCCCATTCCCCCATGCACACAGGGAAGTTTAGTTTTCTGACACCATTTTCATTACACCTTTGTTGTATAGCAATATTTGATAGAAGTATACAGTGATCTAATGTACCTTCCTTGAGGTCCTCGTAAAAACTCTTGCTCCACTGCACTATACGACTTCGCTGTATCTACTGAAAACTCTATTATAAATCCTGCCACAATACTGTCGAGCCAAAAATCTACTGTGCGGTTGAATTTGTTGTTCACCTATTGTAACTRCTCAATMTGTACTAGGGTCCACTCTAACAGTCGGATCCAGTTCGTCGTGTGGTTATCCTTCAACCTTAGTATCCACTCCTGTAGTAAGTGTGGAAAACCACAGAAGAAGACTTCATGCAAGTCGGTAAACATGTATTTCTCMAGATATTTGCGGGGTGTTACTCTAGGGTTTTTGTTATCTTTTTGTGTGAACTCCAACTCTTTCGTTCTTAGCCAACTTTCGTTCTCTACTTTTGTGGGATTCCATGGTCTCAACATCCCCTTCTAGTGGATCATTGCTTTCTTATTTTCTTTAATATTCTCTTGATCCATCTCCCACGGCTACCAGGTCTTCCACATATCTCATCTACTCAATCCTCTTYTGTTCCTACCAACGACAACGAAACCATTTGTTGGTTTAATAATATCTCCTGTCTGAGTTTGTATTGATTGACCTAGGGTTCATGTCTGTTCGGGTTTCCAACAAAGCCTCTAAAACTATTGGCCCTCATGGTAAACCAGAAGGCAACGCAATGCACAGGGTGCACTGCGCCATCTCACTCGAGATAGTCTTAATGGGTAGATGCAATACTCATTTGTTTGTAGCCTAGGATTGAGTGGAATATATGAGGACGGTATGCAGAGAACTCTATTGTAACTTATTAACGCAATATACCATCATTTACGATTATTCAGGGAATATAACAACTCATTCATTTAGTATAACAATATCTATTGAAGACAATAAATAAATACATGCATTCAATCACATAGAACAGGTGTTACCATGGTTCACCCCCTCCTAGGCTACGTCCACAAAGATCTGTCTCTTATCTCTTTTATTATAGTCATTTTGGAACTCCATCGTCGCGCGCTTACAACTCTTCTCAGTCAAGTTAAGATCTATTATGAGGTGGACTCGATCGCACCTGGTTCCTCAGCGTACGATCTAACCCTCAAGATCAACCCTCCTCGGTGCTCTCTAGCTCAACAGCTTACAAAATAGGTCATATAGCAAAATATTACATAGCATCCTTACATTCATCTCTTCATATCTCTATATCTCTCTCTCTACTAGCTCTATATCCGTATCTAACAACCAACCCCTAATCAACCTTAGGTATCTATATTTATACATTTCTGGCTTGCTAGTCGTTACAATACATTGCAAAAACCCTAACCCTAACATCGTTAGGTCTTCCATGTATACACGCATGYTGCTCTTCCTTCCAGCTGTCACTTTCCTTGTGCATTCCTTCTTTCCCAAAAGAGCCTCGTCAGCCACACCCATAAGTGCATTGACCTTAGCTTCCATCCGGAAGCTTCTCAAACCTATTATAAATATGCCACCTAATTAACCTGACCCCTCTACAAGCGTCAGATAGACATAACCCACGATATTTAAGAAGAGAAATTAGGACCTCAACTCTCGAAGAATACACCCCTCATATCACTGAGTGAAAGGACCTGCAGAGAGATTAAGAACCCAACTAAACTAACACCTAAAAACGCTAAATATCAGCTAAACTAACTTAACAAAACTATTGCCTAAACACAAAACTCCCAGCCATGTTGCACCTCTTCCAGATTAAGCTAATGGTGCCTATAACTGCCAAAGTGGTGCCCATGCACCGACTGCACTCCACATCTGGCATTCTAGGTAGTTTTGCAGGTCCGGTCAACTACATAACACGCTGTTATTTCTCGTCCACCAATGTAGATAGTTTTGCAGGTCCCGTCAGAATAAGCTAATGGTATCTATGTCCACCCAAGATGTGCCCATGCACTGTCTGCACGCCCGTCCGCCCAACCTTGCACCAATCCTTCCTTGTTTCTTGTATTTTCATTTTTACACTTATTTTTCTCTCATTGTTATTCATGTTCTGATACATCTACCGATTAAATACATTACACTATTTTCCTTATCTTTATCGTATAATATATGAATGCTAGATTTAAAAAGATCAAGTAAATTCGTTTTTCCCGAATCGAAGGTCCTAGGTGCTATTTTTAACCCATTCATTTTTCCTATAACCCATTTGTTTTTCCTACTTAATTAAGTAGGAAAAATAAGAAATTTAACAACATAATTAACTGCCAATA
>JASDQU010751904.1:37801-51983 GCA_032191745.1 Picea mariana
GAGGGGGAGGGAAGGAGATAGGGGTATAGGGGAAGAGAGAGGGAGAAGGGAGGTAGAGAGAGTGGGAGAGAGGTAGAGAGGGATAGGGAGAGAGATCAAGGGGTGTAGAGAGGGAGAGAGAGATGGATGGGGAGAGTGAGAGGTAAAGGGAGAGAGAAATTGTTATGACCCAAGGGGTTCATATATAGGGTTAAATGTACATGTAATGTGTAAATATATATCTAATAGGGTCGACCTAATATTAAAGGGGCCTCATGTGTAAGTGTGAATAGGTATATATAGATATCATGTATTCATTATTGAGGATAAGTGTGAATAGGTATATATAGATATCATGTATTCATTATTGAGGATATGTGAATTGTGATGTATGAATGTATGTGGATATTTGGAGGAGTTCCTCCTAGTCTTTAAGGAGTTAATGTATAACTTATCTATTTTGGAGTTGTGTTCCACACTCACATTGGTGTACATGGTGTGTACTTTTATTATGTGATGATATTTTAAGCACTCAATACAAAACATTTGGTATACTATTTTTGAAGGAGGGTACTATGTTATGACCCAAGGGGGGCATATATAGGGTTAAATGTACATGTAATTTGTAAATATATATGTAATAGGGTTGAACTAATAGTAAATGGGCCTCATGTGTAAGTGTGAATAGGTATATATAGAGATCATTTATTCATTATTGAGGAGATGGGAATTGTGATGTATGAATGTATGTGGATATTTAGAGGAGGTTCTTGTTGTAGTCGGGGAGAAAGTACAATAAGGTTGCTAGTATATCCTTACATAGAGAAATACAATTTATAGAATCATATATAGAATCACATAAGTATACAAACAGACATACACAATAGTGGGACAACGATCAAAGAATTTTATTTGATGTATCCAAAACAACCTATGTCTTTCCATTACATGATGATGTGTGTGTGTGTGTGTGTGATGAATAGTTACTAGCCAATTACATTCCTTAATTGTCGCGTCGATCGATTCTAACTACCTATTTGACCGACTTCCCTAACTGACTACTGTAGTCAAGTTGACTGGGGGGGGCAGTTGGCAGAGCCTAGTATCCCTTGAAATATTCCCCCCCCTACCTCCCCCCTCCCCCTCAATTCCTTGCTCGTCCTGAGAAAGAGGGGGTTGTGAAAAAATAACAAAATTTTCTACCATGTCCTTCTTCTGAGGCTATTACAAAATAAGAATAAGAAAGAATAGAGACTGTTGGATTTAAGTTCTAGTGAATTTTCTTTATTTGTTGAATCGTAGATGTTTCTATTTGTAGGTAGACCGCTCCTTTAGTACTTAATTTATTTGAAGTTTCATGCTTTAGTTACAACTTTCCAACTTTTTCTTAGTTGAAAGCTAGAGTTTGGAAGCATCCCTAGTTTTTTTTGTGTGCATAGTCATCTTTTCTTCCCACGGAAGAGTGTTAATCGAAACAATCATTCCATATTTTCTTTCCACGCTCCATTAAAGTAACATGAACTGGACTGTGACTTCCATAACCTATATTAGGGGTAACTCTCAAATGTCACTTCATCCTTGGGATTGAGGGAATGGTACCAAGGGGGAACATTCTTTCCTTTGCATGATGGTGAGTATCTTCTCCTGGCATCTATATCAAAGATGGATCGCCAACTTCTCCCTTATAGAGACCTAGAAATAATCTGCAACATTAGCCATTAGGATAGTCTATTTTTAGAAACTTAACTAATTGTAGAATGGTTTTTATTTTATTTCCCTGTCTTTGATATATAGGGGTGGGTTTCATGATTCTGAAGGAAAATGGTGGGATAGCTAGAATATTCGCATGTAACTTAATCTTCAAGGATCTAGGATTTGCATGGATGTGCATGTGTGATGATGGTCTTTGTCCTTTATTTATGGATTGAACAACGGTGGTATAAGATGAATTGGTTTTTTGTACGCTTACAGAATCTTCATTTTCTTGATGAGAGGTATTCCCACGTACTATCATTTGTCCAAGTCAATCATTTGTATATCACGTGAAATATTATGTGTTGTTATGATGTTGTAGTAGCTAGTTGTTTCTTGGTAATGGTGTCGACATTGATTATTGGTGCATGTGAAGAGACCTTTTTGTCCCGGGCGACATGCCAAATATTTGTCTATGTTTTTTTTTTATCTCCTAAGGATTTGATTAATATTTGGTATTTTGACTCTATGGTTGTATTGTTGATGGTTTGATAGAGATATTTGAAATTCATATTTAAGCATTTTATTTTACTGACACGGTTTCGAGGGGGATTTTGTGAAATCATGTCCTACTAGTGTCCCCCTTTTGTCAATATTGCACCAATAGTGTTGTATATTATTATGTATGATATTTAGTTAGTCAGACCCAATTGACTAATTTCTTAAAGGGTTTCCCTTGGAGTGTTTTTAGCTTTATTGTTCCTGAAGTTCGGATTTCTTCAACCACATATGGCCCTAGCCATGAAGTTTCTAGCTTTCTTGGATTTCCTTTTACTTGAATGTCATATAGGTATACCAAATCCCCATCATTAATATCCTTTTTCTTGAGATGTCGATCATGTCAATATTTTTGTTGGTTCTTTTGAGTTTATTGGTGTTGTTGTGTCATCATTCTTTCCTCATAATTGATTTAGTTGGTAGAAACATTGCCTTGTATCACATATATGGTCGAATTCCAACATTGATTCTATCGAACCTACATTAGTGAAAAAATGAAGTGGTATGATGACATCCTGACCATAGACTAACTTGAAAGGTGTATGTCATGTCGATCTTTTATATGTTGTTATGTAGGCCCATAATATCACTAGAATTTTGTCATCCCAGTTGTCTTTGTGGAGTCCACACATTTGTGTTAAGCCTTTGTGTAGGGTCTTGTTAAAATATTCGACCGCTTCATTGGCCTGCGAAGCATATGCAGTTGTCGTTTTATGGTCAATCATAAATTTCTTAAGCAGTACTTCAATTGTACTGTTGATAAAATGTGTGCCTTCGTCACTGATCATTGTTATAGAGCAGTTGAAATGAGTTACTATATTTTTGTAGATAAATTTCACAGCTAATTCCTTTGTACAATTCTCAACTAGTTTTGATTTATCCCATTTGGTTAAGTATTCAACAACTATAATGATATATTCCCCCCCCCCCATCCTTTTATCTCTTTTCAGGAAAGGTATGAAAAAATCGACTACTCATATTTCAAACGATAAATTGGGATTTACAGAATGTAAGGTCATCTCATTTTTCCATACTTATCAGCCTATCCTTTGACAATTATTTCATTTCTTTATTTTCTCGTGACAATATTTATGTAACATTGACCATTAAAGACCAGTTTGCAAAAATTTTATAGCTGTGGTATCAACCTGGAAGTGACCTCCTATTGGGTTGGCATAATCCTTGGTAATGATATCATCCTTTTCATCCTCTAGTGCACCTCTCCTAAAAATATTGTCGAGTCATATATTGTAGAGGTAACCATTCATTAGGGTGAACAGTGTATCTTTCATTTCTATACTTTTATGTTTATCAACTTCTTTCCCCCCTTATAATAAATTTTCAATTTCTTCTAGTTCTTTAGGGACTGCTTCTACTATGAATAAGTTTGCATATAGGAAATCATCTTCTATTCCAGTCAAATCTTCTGCTATCTCCATTTGGGATATATGATCTGGCCCGATGATTTTATTCCCAGGTCAGACTATTATTTCAAAGTTGAATTATTGAAATAGTAGTATCCATCGACACATTTTCCCTTAGTGCAATGGTTTGTTTACCATATATTTCAACACCTAGTGATATGTGAAGAATATAAATGGGTTTTCTAATAAGTTGTGCATGAATGTTTGTAGAGAAAAAAACATTTCTAGGGATTCTCTTTCCTTTGTTGAATAATTTATTTCTACCTTGTTTAACTTCTGACTGGCATATGCATTCAGGTGGTCGATCAGGTCATCATATGGTTGGGCTAAAACTGAGTCGACAATGACACTGGATGCGTCTTTATCAACGTGGAATTTATTCGACCAGTCTGGGAATATTAAGATAGGTTATTCTACCACTTTATTTTTAATATTTCAAAATACTTTTTGAATTCCTAGCTCCAATAAAATTCAACTTCTTTCTTTAGTAATTAGTCAATTGGAAATGTAATTTCAAAATAGTGACGAATTAACTTTCGATAGTATCCTATGTTCCCAAGGAATATTTTGATTTGATTTTGGTTCAATGGTAGTTTCAAGTCGAGAATGACTTTGATCTTATCCATGTCGAATTTAATCCCATCCTTGCATACAATATGGCCCAACAATATACCAATTGGCATGGAAAAGATTCATTTTTAAATTTTTAAAGATAAATAATTTTCCTGCATCTTTCCGACATCATTATTTATCCATTGTATATAATATTTTAGGAGGCTATAGATGGTCCATTCATCAAAGTATACTTCCATTTTTTTATAAATATATTCATGAATGCCTTAATCATTATTCTAGAAAATATTGTTGGGGCATTTTTTAAATCGAAGGGCATTACTCTGTATGCAAAAGAGCCAAACTCAGAGACAAATGTCATTTTTTATTGATCCTTTTATGCTATCGGTACCTGATTGTATCCATAGAATCCATCAGTGAACGAGTAGCATTCATGACCTACAACTTCATTGATAATTTCATCAACAAAAGGTGTTGGGAATGGGTCAGTCACTATGAGTTTGTTTAATACTCGAAAGTTGACATTGATTCTCATCTTTTTTGGGTCGTGTTTCTTAGGTTGCATGACCATCAGACTTTCCCATTCCAAATTTTCGATAGGGTATATGATATTAGCAGTTAACATTGCTTTTATTTCCTTTTGAATGATGGGTTTGTATTTGTGCACCAGTTTATATGGTCGTTTCTTGATGGGTTTGGCTCTAGGGAGGAGTTCGTTCTTCATTTCTCCCATCTCTTGTACTAGTCCTTTGAAGTATTTATATTCACGTGAGAATACATCCTAATATTATTTTAGTAGATCGAATATTTCTATTTTTTACTTCTCATACAAATAGTCACGTACTCCGGCCATTTTTGGTTGCCCATCTATAGAGATGTCGAATTATTTGGTCTTTGCTTCTGCATCAATCCAGTCGGGCTCTTTCGACTCATCTAACCGATGTTCACTTTCTATGACTTGATTTTAACTTGATGTGAAATTGGGTTTTTATGTGTTTTCGTACTCTTCTCATTCTTGCTTAGTCAAGAGGTAGACTGTTTTTACAAAATTTTGTACTCCTAGGTGGTCCTTTTTCCATCGATAGTTTTTTCCTGTAAAACTTATGTTTTCGATTTTTACTCATCGAGCTATTACATTCTCTATAGTGTGTATCGATATCAATTACAAGTCGAAGTCGATCCCTCATCGACTTTAATTTTTCCTTTTTCCTGAATTTTCTCAAGGCTTGGTTTTCCAACGAAATTTTTATTTCTTTAGCTGCCTCTTGTAGGAGTGCCTATTTAGGGTTAAATTCATAATATTTAAGGAAGCTATTTTTTTTATTTCATTCCAGTCAAAAGTATGACCCGATGCTTATTTAATCTTATACCAGTTGTGAGGTATATAATCTAATGTATTCTTGAACATGTGCGGCCATACTCTTTCATCTTGGTAGCCTGTTTTTTTCCACTCTTGCTCACACTTCTATATGTGGATCACTAGGTCAAATCTAGGTTTAAAGATCGAGATGTTGATACTTGCAGCGAGATTTTTCCCATAGAATATTTCCACAAAATACAATGTAGCGGTATTCCATTTTTGAAGTTGGTTTGCATGAGTCTCCCACCATCAGGTTGCTTGGCCAGTGAAGGATTCAACCAAACTTTGTATTCTTCCTTGTTCCCCAACTAACTTGGAGACTTCGTCAACATGTGATGACGGAGAAATCCATTCATTAAACTATGGGGAAGTTATTTTGTATGCGTTAGTTGGTATTAACGTTGATGTTTGTTTTAATCTTCTTTCGACAATGATAGGAACTGCATGAATTGAAAAGCATGTTCTAAATCATTTGATAGGTATTGCCTCTATTGACCAACATTTTTTGGCTTGGGATTCATAATCCTTCATCTTCCAATTGTACAATTTTGTATCTGAATTTTGTCCTATTAACAATGGAGATTTGACTAGTATTTATCCTTCAATATAAGGTTCGACATTTTCTTTATGTTCATGCATCAATTGATATATTCGACGTGCTTCTTGGGCCTCATCCCATGTCTCAACCCACAGTTTTCCTTCTCTAGGGTCTAGGGGGATTATAATTTTTCTTTCACTTCCTTTTATATCGATCCAGTATCTTTCTAAAGATATTGTGGATTTCATGTTCCGACCCCAGGGTATTCCTACTAGCACAAGATAAGAAAGAATTCCTTTGACTAGGTTTATGAATTCAAAGTCAACTCTTGTCAGAATTACCATTATACAAGTGATGACACTTTTAAGAGTTCCAATTGGTTCGATGAATCTTTGATCTACTACTTTTAAGTAGCTCATTTTCGGTTGTAGCAATGGTTTTTCAAGTTGGACCCATGTTTCTTTAGGAAGGATGTTCATTTGTGATCCAAAGTTGACCATGACTTGTTTAATAATGTGGCTATCGACTTATAGGTCGACTCGAGGATCAAAGTCACTCATGGTTCTGTATTGAGACAACTTCCTTACACTTTTTAATGGTATTTGATTTTATTTATATTCTCTCAATATATTCAGTAGGTCAATTAGGCGTCCTACTGATTTCTTTTCTTTCAGTAATTGTAGAAATTCCTCAACGACATTGTTCGACATATTCATCCATTCTTCATTTTATTTATCCTGGTCGATATTTTTAAATAAGTTCGATGCTTACATCATTATCCTCTCTTCTTGTTAGGTTTAGGATATGGAACTTTGTTTCCTTGTTGATTTTCTTCCTCTGGGTAATTATATTTACCTAGTCTCAATCTTGTGACCACATGGAGAGTTTTTAAATTCAAAATGTATTTTTTTTGCATTGTATGTAACAAGTTACATTTCTCTTGGTCATGACTTTTTACAGCACAATCAGACAGTCTTCTAGGGAGTGATCACCCACTCCACAAATATTACAGAACTTTAAATTAGTTATGTCTTTTATCGGGTAATCTGGACTGTTGTGGTCTCCTTTCCAACAGTTAAAGCAGTAGTATTGTCCTCTACCATGACCTCTTCCAAAGTTTCCTCGTCCTCCTCTACCTTAACATTGGTATCCACATTGACCTCAACCTCTATAACCATTCCCTTGGTTGACATTATGGTCAATTGTTTGTGTATTATAAACTAAGTGTATATTTGTTCTTTTCTTACCGTTCAACTAGAATTCTTGGATGGAATGAATATTTTCTTCACAGATATGACACCACTTGGGACATACATTTCTTAAATTGTGTGGACAATCTCTTGTTTCATGATTGGTTGAGACTTCACAAATATCACAATAAGTTTCAATATAGATGTGCCTGACTACTAGGTCTAAGGCATCACTAAATTTGCAATAGTATTTAATGTTCCTTCGCTAGAGAAAATGGTACACCAGATTTCATTGCAACCAATTGATATGTTTTTAATTTTTTGTTGTAGTTATGTGATCTTCTATTCCAATCTTTTGTCAACGCTCGATGAATTAACCAAGCCTTCGTCATCCATTTCAATCCTCTTAGATTTTTTAAGGATTTCTTCACATGTCAAAAGGTCATACATCCTCAATGGGGCTCTGATATTTTGTAATAGTCCTGCTACGTACCATTGTACTAGTAAATTTTCGTTGATCTCATATGGTATTTGGATCAATAAATCCTTCAATCTTTTGTCAAATCCGCACACACTTTCACCTAGATTCTTCTTGATTTCCCTAATTTTTGTCTTGCCAAATGGCTTATATATTGTGTCTTGAAAAATGTAAGAAAATTATGCTTTATTTAATTTTTTATACGTGTTTGATTTTCAATGAAATTCATAAAATAGGTAAGAGATCTAGCTCGAAGCGCGGCTCCAAACTGAGCCATTTTTTTTTTTTTCAACTATATCTGCAACATCCCAAACTTTCTCACAAATGAACAATGACTTTTGGGATCTGCATCACCTTCGTAAATAAGGATGTGATTAAGTCCCATTGTTGATTTATCTTTTGCAATTGGAATTATTGCAAGATGTTTAGTCGAAGTCGACTTGGAGGTTGATGCAGTAATATGTTTTGGACTCAAAGTTGAGTCATTTGAATCAATTGTTGTAATTTGTAGATGTTCTTTAGTCGAGATATATTTGAATACTAATTTTACTCATTCTTGGTTGAGGCTTGAGTCCTCTTTCTGAAAATCCTTATCTATATACTCGATGAGTCGTCCTTTATAGGGTCGCGTCAGTTCACTTTCACTATCTGTTGAATTTAAAACTTCTAGAAGTATATTCGGCAGAGGGGCGACATATGTGAGATCTTGTACATGAATGATTATGTCTTATGGTCGATTCTGAGTATTTTCTTTTGCTTTTATTAACACTTCATCTCTTATTTGGCCATTATTATCGGTTCGACACGACACCCATGGTGATTGTGTATCAATATGAAGTTGTTGTTGGAGAAATTATGTAAAGTGTGGACTAAGACTTATTATATGAGAAAGTGGGTTTGCAGGTCTTGAATCATTGATTTCCATATCAACTTGATCATTGGATTTTGGGGTGCCATCGACTTCCATACTCAATTGCAAGATTTCACTCCTCCTAGGAATCGTCGGGGTGCTCTCAAGGTCTTCTCCAGTGAATTTTCGCACCTGGGTAGGTTTTCTATGAGATTTTCTAGGATTATTTTCCTTCTGAAACTATTCTCACTTCTTTTTCCTTTTATCTTTCTCTATTTTTTGGATGTCAGCTAGGGGTTTGTGAATTTTCGTTCATCGTGTATATTTCTCACTTGAATCAATTATATTTTTCTCGACTCCCATTGTTTTTGACTTGGGTGTGGTATGAATTTGACTTCAAATTCTCTTTTAACTTTGAATTTGACTTATCTTGTCGCACAGATCATCGACCCCCATGATGTCAAACCGAATTACTCGTGGTCATCTGCGTTTATCATTTTAGATGATTTCATATCTTTAAGAAGTACTCACAGGATTCTTTGGTATCTTTGCAGTTAGCTTCCAATAATTCTTCCCACTTTTCTTGTCTTTCTCTCCAATTGGAATTTGGAGGAAGATATTTCAGGTAAGTTTGATACTTGACAATGTCGTCGAATCCCTTGTTTAGGAGGAATTTATGCAATAGAGAGGGGATAGTACAAAGGAACTCGTTGTGTAACTCAATATAATTTTTTTTCTTGATAATCTGCACAGATTCACTATATTCGACCACTTGATCTTCAATATAGGATTTTACAATCCTCTCGAACCACTCATTTAGATTTTTTCTTCCTCCATTTATAATATTGTGCATCAACTTCTCATCAGGAGTGATTTTTGGCATTAGATTAGATGATGTATTCGTACATTGCTTCTAGTATAGCCTCCAAGAATTGCTTGTGTGTTTTTTAATAGAAGTGTGTGCGAGAATCTACTAAATTCAGTCAATTTCTTCATGAATAATTCCTAATGGAATTGTTGATTTTGTGATCCCACAATTTACGTATGTCTGGTAGAGTTAACATCTATGTGCACTTTTCTTTAATGCATGCCTGAGTTCAGAACTACCGGCAATAGAACCAATGTTGTAGTTAGGGAGAAAGTACGATAAGGTTACCAGTAGATCCTTACATAGAGAAATACAAGTTATAGCATCATATATATAAGCACACATGTATACATATAGACATACACAATAGTGGGAGAACCATCAAAGAATTTTATTAGATGTAGCCAAAACAACCTCTCTTTTTCCATTACATAATATATATATATATCATGTAATGGAAAAAAAACCTCTCTTTTTCCCTAGATCAATCCTTCCCATGACTAGATTGATGTGACACTCCTCTCTCCTCACTCATGACCTCATAGGCATACCTCAACGTCCTCGCTTACCTATATAATCACATTTTTAAGTGGATGTGTTGCCTACTCATCAGGCAGATATGTAGCACCTATCACGTTCATCACACTTCCACCTCAAGCCATGATTGCCATGACTGATTGTCATGTCCCTTGTTTTCAGTGCTAGAAGTCAGTTAAAGACGCCTTCAAAGATCTTTCATTTATGAGACTTTGTAATGGTTTCTAATTTTGAAAATGTTAACAGTGTTGCACTACGCAAATTCACAAGTTCTGATTAGGCGACTGCATGTCAACCAAATCCGATGCTGAGAAATATTCCATGGCCAAAGTTTTCTCGATTTCATCCTAAGATTGCATTGAAGATCTCAACAGGTATCTACTCCATAGGTATCCCGTGTTGCCTCCTCTGCATATTAATTTTCACAGGAAATTTGTGCTCAGGTTTTCGTTTTGCTAAGCTTGCACAGTAGTAAAGGACCCATATTTGCATGGTAGCCTTGTCTTTCTCTTCTTTAGACCTATAAAATTCCTTGCCTGTATATATGGTTCGATTACTGCTATTTACCTTAACCATTGAAATCACGAGCCTGTAAATAGCCTATCCTCTGTGTACGTGTTACACTACCCAGAGGCACTGCTCAAACCCTCTCTGTTTTCGTTGCTTCTTTTCACCTCGGAGTTTGGCATTTTTCTCAATTACAGAGGGTCAATTTCGGATTACACCCTCACTATTTACACTCTAGAATACATGTATAATTCTAAGGGTATAATTCCTAAAATCGAGCTTGGCCTACTAGCATCAGTCTGTCCAAAAGAGTCAGCCTTATATCTGAAGCCCGATTCAAAGCCTTCCTGGTCATTACCATCCCTTAAACTTCTTAAAAGCCCTCATTTTGAGCCATGGAGACTCCTCAATCGAGGAAGACACACAAAGGTGGCAAGGTGGTCAGAACAGAACCGGTGGACATGCATCTTTTTTATATAGAACCCATAGCAAGAGAGGCCTTTCAAAGAGTAGGGTGCCTCTCTTTCTATCAGAACATGCAGAGAGGCCATCCAGAGGTAGCAAGATAGTTTTCACTACAGTTTGATGGTAAGAAAACTAAGGTTGGGGATTTGGAGTTTGAAGTGACTGAAGCCTCTATATCAACTGCAACAGGGATCCCCATTACAGGTGAAAGGTAGTTCAAAGCCATGGCTTTGAGTTCAGCCTATGAAAAATATCTTTTTAAACCTGAATATCAAGCCAATGAATTGTCCAAAAGTATGCCAAGAAGTCAATTGATTGAACAATTTGACAGATTACTAAATATCATACAAAGATATTCTACTTGTGAAGGGAGATTCAACACCTTGTACCAATACCATATAAGGTTGTTGATACATTTTACTGGTAAGGTTGAGATGAATTTTCCTTATTACTTGTTGAGGATTATAGGTAAGATGTTAGACATGATACAGGCCAAATCTAAAGATGTGGATTCTAGCCTTTTCCACTCTGGATTAATCAGAATGCTAGTCTCTGAGAAATTCGGTAAGAAAGAGATTTCATGGGAGCATTTTGTTGTTACCTCTCATTTCAAGTTGGATTTAGCACCAACTCCTCAATCACAGAAGGCAAGTCCTTTGTCACCCACCAGTGCTACTAAAGAAGGAGCCAGTGAGAAGAGAAAGGGAAGAACCCATGTTCAAGTTCTAGAGATTAGCAAGCAGGTCATAGAGGCCGAGGAGGAAGTTTGTCCTTCTCCACACAGATATTTTTCACCACCTCCTCCACCAGGGTTAGAAGAGGTGCCTTCTTCTACCAAGGCTGCAACCAAGAAAGGGAAGAAGCTTCTCTTTCCCCCTTCTCCTCCAGCAGTCTAAATCAAGGGTAAAAGGCCTTTCACAAGGTCATCAATTCCTAAGGAAGTTTTCAAAGAGAAGTATTTACCAGAAACCCCTATTCAAAAGAAGAAGGGTAAGAGAATTGAAAAGCCTATGGAGGAAAAATCAGAAACCCTTATTCAGAGGAAGAAGGGTAAAGGTAGTTCTCATCTTACTAAAGGGAAACTTGAAACCCCTGTACATAAGGGTAAGGATAAAGGTACTAAAATACCTTTGGAGAGTAAATATGAAACCTTTGAGAAAGGCATTGAGAAGCCTATTGAAAGAAAAGATAAAACCCCTGTGCTGAGAAAGAAAAATAAAAGTAAATTCATCAAGGAACCTGATGAGGTAGACAAGACACTTCCCATGCAGGAGGAAGAGGAGTCTGAGAAAAATCCTAGTGAGACTGTACATGCCACTGTTCCTCTTGATAGTCAGACCTACAAAATACTTATCAAGAAGCTTGGATATGCAAGAAAATAAATAGCTCGTCTTAAAGCAGAAGATAAGGTCAACTTGGCTCAGATGAAAGAGCTCATGGATGGCTACAATCACACCCTTGACTTGGAAAGGTTTGCATCTAGAAAGGCCCAACCCCTTCATAGATAGTCAAAGAATCTTTACAGGAAAAATAGAGGCTTCCAGTCTCAAAATAGGAAGCTAAAGGATGAGCTTAAGCACTTTCAAGATGAGTTAGCCCAAAGAAATTTACAGGTGTTGGTTGAAGCTTCCATTGAGGATGACAAACCAGTAGCTAAGGACAACACAACTACACCAAAGAATCTTGTCAATGCTAAGATGAAGAAGTCTGTTGTGTCAATTGAAGATCCTCTTTATACCAGAAAGAGTATGAGGTTAAGTCCCAAAATGACGAAATAGCTCATAAAGGGTAAGCCCCATTTTTTAGCATGTATCTTTTTGGGAGGGTTAACCAATATGCAAATATTATCTTTGCCATCTATATAGGATTCTAAGCACTTAATTGTTTGGGTTTTGGGTTTTTGATAAGTGCTAGATTCCCCATTGGTAGAAGGAATTACCTATTGTGAAGTTAAGGCTCTTGATTAAAATGGTTTTGTCATCATGAAAAACCATGGATTATTCTGCACATATTCAAGGATTGAAGGCGCTACGTTTTTGTAATGCTACCCAAGCCTACACACAGACACAGCGTAAGTGATGCTAACCAATGGAGCTACCTAATATTTTACAGAGGGAAAATAATTGGCACACAGGCATAGAGTAAGTGGCGCTACCGAATATTTCACAGAGGGTAAAGGTTTGCACACAGGCGCAACACAGAGGCGCTACCTAATATCGCACAGAGAGAAGAGTTTGTACACATATGAAACACAGTGACTCTACCTACAGGTGCTACCTAATATTGCACAGAGAAGAGTCTGTACACATATGGATCACAGTGACACTACCTACAGGCGCTACCTTTTCTCCTTGTAGTGCACTACCCAGATTTTCTACCCAAGGAAGGTTCCAATAAAGACCAAGGATCTAGGAGTACCAAGCTAAAAAAATTTGGATAATTTGATGATGAAGAAGGATGGAGAAGAAACAACTAACATCATGAAGACAACCACATGCTTTGAAAGACACATGGAAAACAGAGAGTTGCACAGCAAAAGGGAATCAAATTAGTTTGAAATTCAGTTGGATTAGTCACCAACATTTTCCTATTTTATAACATAGGTGGTTAGATAAGTTGTTAGATCAAATAAATGTTTAGATTTTTTCAAGGGAAGGAGGCCAACTCATACCTCCAGTTATTCCCTCTCTTTTTTTATAAATAGATAGATCATTTTCTTTAGTAGGTTCAGATGGTTGAGCAAGGCTCCCTTATATTGTAATATTTTGATGAAGTAACTGTGATCTAGTGATGTACTAGACTCAAGACTTTTTGAATTACAAAAATCACCTTCTCTTTCAGCCTATTTTCTTCTGATGCTAAATGTTCATGCTTTGAATGATTCACATGAATGATTGTGGTGATGTTATGATGGATGTTTGATCATTATGTTATCATGATGTTTATTTAGTTTCCTTAGTTTCTCAGTTCAAGAAGATATTGGGTTAAGAAACTTTTCTCCTTAGGATTGTGTGGACCTAATGTTTACAGCAGCCCCTGCACTTCTCTCATTCAAGTCTTCACTCTATTCATACTTACTCCCAAACTAATGATTGAAATTAGCCAAGACCTTATTTGTTGGTGCATGCTAGCCCTGTTATCTGAGTTAGAACATTATCACTTG
>JASDQU010751905.1:17643-27772 GCA_032191745.1 Picea mariana
AACGAAAGGAAAATATATGGAAAGTGTTAAGTATGGAGAGGTACGGGTATGTTACCCCTATCAAGGTCTCTCAGTAGTACCCCTTTTCCCCAAGAGTGGCAACACTTGATTAGAGTACATATGATGGCCACCAAGGTGAAACAAGGAAAATAGCATAACTTCCAAGCATCATGATTAATTATCTAAATTCAACACATGATCCTTACCTACATGCCTAATACATTAAATGTAACACTTCGTATGAAATTATGACTAATGTACATCATGTGTGTTGGACCACTATCATCGAATGAGTCTATTGATCAAGTGAATGGGCCTAGCAATGATGAGGAAGAGGCATGTGAGGGGATACTGTCTATGGAGAATGTTGGTCATCATCTCTAGGATCATTCTCTACAATGTGGATCATGAAGAATGATCTCCTCTAGTTACCCATAGGTGAGAGGGGGTAACATGAAGTACTTATTGTCTCTCATGAAGATTGCATCCCTCATGTACATGCAGTGGATTACAAATACTAGACCACACACATTAAGTGGTATTGCATCTACCTCCACTTCATCAATATAATTTTTACCTATTTCAAATTTGATCTTACACTTCTCAACCTTGAGCTTTTCATCATTATTTATGCATCCCAATGGATATGGGTGAGGATGGTCATGAACTTCCAATCCAATCTTATTGACCATATCTTCTACTACGAGGTTGTCTCATGAAATGGAGTCAAATAGAGCATCTACCTTTGTCTTCTTCAGAAGAATATTAATATGGAATAGTTTAGTCATCTCCTTCTCTTCCTTTGGATGGAGGCTACTTAGATTCACCTCATTTTTCATTGTAGTGTAGATAATATCTTCATCTACATATGAACTGCTCTCTACCCAGTGGGCTGAATCCATGGCTAGCATGTACTTCTTCATGGTCCTGAATTCTAGATGTATCTTCCAACACTTGTCTTTCATGTGATCATCGATATTATGATGGTTATAATGGTTTTTTGGATTCTTACATTGATGTGTAGTGGCTATTGTCTTCTTATCCTCTCCTTTCCACTTTTTCTTTCCCTCTTGGAATAATCTTGGTGGCATTTTTGCTTGGAACCACTTGGTTGTCCTTTCTTCTTGTCCATGTTCTCCAAGCATTGTTCTCACACATAGGCCTCATCAAATGTACTAGGTTTAAAGCACACACTTTCTTCCTTAAATGAATATGTATACCTCTCAAATAATTGAGGAATACATCCATGTTCTTGGGAGATATAGCCAACATAATGGCTTGTTTTCTAAACTTGGTGGTGTACTCTTGCATACTCTTCTCTTCTCCCAAAAATAATGCCAATGGATCCATTGGTCCTCATGGTAACCAATAGGGTATAAATAATACTTAATGAGGGTTTTAAACACCTCCCACTTAGTCACTAGGTGATCACCCTCCAACCTAAGTGTCTCCATGTTACTTTCCCACCAAGTTTAGGAATTGACCCTCTAACTATAGTTAGGAAAATGAAATATTTTTCCTTTATCCTATGTTATGAACACTGAAATTAACTACTAATTTTTGAAACCATTAATTCAATTTAACGACATTTATCTTCCACTTTAAATAGAGATTGGGAAGAAGTGATCGAATTGGAACTTTGTCTCTCTTTCTTTGGCTCGTTTTTCATTTTCTCCAAATTTCCTATTTGATCCACCTTATGAGTTGGAGTTGCCAAAATCCTTAAAAAGTCCAAACTTATTCTTTAGAGTTACCATGAGGATGGCCTTTTTGCAAGAGATGTCAACAACTTGTGCTTTCAACTTTGAAAATATCTCCTTTCATTCATCCCATGGATTATTACTGTACTCATTCACCATGGCTAGGGTTTTAAGAATTCTTTCTTATGCCACTTCTTGGATTTTACAAACTCCCACAAAAACGCCAAAGGAAGCTATTGTATTTTCCATGTTATTACAAGGCTATTACTTGGATTCATCTTATCCTAGTAGATAATCGTAGTGGACCCTCTAAAATTCTAGGCCATTACTAAGATTCCCCCTCCCCAAATATTACGTCAACTGCAAATCCTACAAGGAAAATCCAACTTCCTATGGTAGTTTGTCCCTGACTGCGGCACATGTGCACATGGTTTATTATGTTTATTATGCGAAGACTTTCAATTCCAATGGGATGATCAGGTCCAAAAATCATTTAATGACCTAAAATATGCTCTTTCCAAAACCTCCTTGATCAACCCCCCCTAACTTCAATAAGGATTACATCCCTTACTTATTCTCCTCAAACATCTTTATTGTGGGAGTGCTAGTCCAACAAGTGGATGACATTCACGAACATGCCATATATTATGTAAGAAAGAACCTATTAGGGCCTCCTCTCAACTACAATCATGAGGAGAAGTTAGCTCTAGCCAATGTCCACATAGTTTAGAAATTGCACCACTACATCTTGCTATGCACCACCAAGGTTGTGGCTAACTCAAACCCCATGAAATACTTTACTCAAACGAATACTTATCAACAAAAACTTCACTTGGTGGATCATAATTCTCTAAGAATTAAATCTATATTTCACCACTCCCAAGAGTAAGAAAGAACTTGTCTTATCCAAGTTCATCACTACTCTTCTGTCTGACACCAAGGAACCAACAATGAATGAAAAMTTACYGGATGTGCACCTATTTATGATATTGTCRGACRACCCATGGAACAACAATATCCTTACCTACCTTTGCACTCAAAATTTTGGACCACATCTTTCTTAAGATGATTTTCAACACATTCTCCACTAATCCCCCTAGTACCTCCTCATAGGATATGTTCTATATCGATGGGAGTGGACATTAACCTGCATCGATGCCTTACACTAAAAGTATTTGAACAAGTTCTTAATGATTTCCATAATGGGGCTTGCGGTGGGAATTTGTCAGGAATGTCCACCACCCAAAGTTTATTCATGCATCGGAAGGCACCTGGCTCTACACTTGCTCATGTCAACTCACCAAAATGAAAATGAAGTTTCAAATGGGCCCCATCACCTTTTTATATGGCCTGGTCATAAAGTTCCCGATGTCATATCAAGAGCACATGATATCTGTTTCACACACCATTTGTGTTGTTGGACTCACGACATCGCCACCTTTAGCATCATCTACTTTGTTCATCTTCATGAAAACTTGCATTCAAGGCCATTTTTCCTCATCAAGTTTTCACCACTCACAGATACGATCTCACTAGCTTTGTCTTTTATGTCATTTTCTCCATCAAGTTTCTTATCATTAGTACTTTTATGTCAGGTACTTACTTTTGTGTGTGCATGAATTTTCCCAAAGACCATTGTTTCATCTCCTCATTGCACACAATAGGGCTCATGACCTTTCCCCTTCAGGTATATACTTCTTCAAACTGGCATGTCACTACTCCCTCTAAGATCATTTCATTTTCTAGTATCACTACCTCTAAATATACCTTTAGGGTCTCTTTTCTCAGTTCAATAAGCAACTTCACTCCCTCCTACATGCATTCCAATGCCAATAGCCAGTAGCACTCCACCCCCATGGTTTTCCTCTGTTTGATCACCCCTTGCATTATTGGTACCCATGCTTCTTTTCCCATAGGGCGAGAGTCTGAATAGTTTACATATTAGAGAAATATCCTTATACTCCTTTCTCCTCATAATGCTGATCCATTCCCTCAAACTATCAAAAATTCATATTTTTATGGTTGGATATGCTTAACGCTCTACCACATTGAAATATGATTCTCATTTCCCCAATACCAGTAGATCTTTTTCAATCCACCTCATCATTCACCTACCCACAAGGAGATCCAACTAAGGGGCCCTAACTTTGTTCTCTTGTAGTAATCTTGCCACACATGGATGAGTCATTTGATCACATGACTAGGGCACCTTTCTCCTTGCTTGTAAATTGCCTAATTTTCTTTTTACATTTTTTCATTCTTTGGTAATTGTACAAATCACATTACTTATATGAGAAGTAATAATAGTTGTACCATCGCATCTGATGGAATTTCTTACAAACCTGGTGGCCTCCTAGTCACCCTTGGTTAAATAATTTTTATTGAGTCACTTGTGCCTACAATAATTATAGTTGCTTGCAACATCTTACATATCCTATTACCCATAACAATGATCCAAAGAGTGGCCATCATCAACTACCGATCCATCTGCATTCACTATTACTCAATCCTACCTTGATATCCAACAATTCATCTAATTGTCCCCCTTATGATATGTCACCTTATGTTTAGTTGGTACTTCGACTACTACCATGGTTAGCCATCATTTATGATTCACAGAAGGGAAATTTTGTGTCATCCTCATTGACTAACTCATCCAAAATGATCACAATCAAACCCCATTACGCATTGGTACCTAGTTTATCATGAGTTTCAAGGAACCCTCCATCCCTTGTCAGTCATGGATTCATCCCTATTGACATTATCTCATGTTTTCCAGGAATGTTTCAGTACCTTGGTTCTCATTTCTCTCGATAATGGTGAACCACACATATAATAGAGAGAGTCATCATTGCTATCTAATCTCATTGATTCCCCTAATGTTAACATCATCTCATAACACATCAGGGAGGGTCATAACTTACGCTAGTTGCAACTTCTAGTTCTGGTTGAAGAGCCCTAGGCTTATCAGGCTATCAATGCCATCAAGAGAAATAAATTATCTTATTTTCACCCTTCAAGTTCTAGGGACCCCTCTCATAAGAGTAGTTATTTACTGTTTACTAGTTCCCCAGAGGGTGATGCATATTTCTATTGAATTTTCAATTTCCATTTCTGATAATTATTTCCTTATGGTTTCAAACATAATTTTATGCCACTGTTATCATAGAATAATTTCACACTGAAAATCTCAACCAAAAATAAATTGCAGCGGAAACAACAGAATCATAGAAAGATAGCCATGCACAATAGACATAAGATATTACCCTGGGAAACCCAACCTTGGGAGAAAACCCAACAAATTTTCTCAATAATAAATCAATCCAAGCTTTATCACCATTTACATGAAGAAACCAAGCACAAGATAATTGTGCCCTTGTATGAGGAATATCCCTCAAGGATAGCACACCACAAAAGAACTGCTAAGATACTACACAAATAACGCATCTTGAAGATATCGCAATTGGAAACTGCGCACTGCAAATGGAAACTGAGAACTATGCATTGTAATTGGTAGCAAATAACTGCGCACTACAATTGGAATCAGAGAACTACACACTACAACTGGGAACTGAGAACTGCACACTGTAATAAAGAATTGGGAATTGCACACTTCAACTGGCAACTAGGAACTGGGCACTACAACAAACAATTAGGAAATGCACACTTGATGGTAAGAGTTATGTTGTATGACAATAAAAATGATCCAACCTTTATTTATACAGTTTGAGTCACCTTCAATTTCCTTGTGGGGTTGACTTCTTCTTTTGGCTTCAATTTCTTCTTTAATGCTTTCCAGGGTTTCTTCAATGATTTGTCTTGTCTTCTTGGCATTTATTCTTCAGTAGAGAAGTTTTCTATGAGCCTTGTTGATGTATCATCTCCTTACATGCACGTCTAATTAATATAGGGCTCTAATGTTGAGTATATTCACCGAGAATCCCCTCATCACAAGGGGTCTCTAGAGCCTACATCTTCAACATTAGACTAGACTTGTAAACAAGTCAATGCCCTATAAAAATAGATCACTCCATCCCGGAGAAGGAAATGTGAGAGCATCTTGAGTCTTTATCACTCCTCATCAAATCAGCATGACTACTAGGAGAAATACTACACCTGGTCCATTCACCACTAGCCAAATCAACATGGCCCTGTGAATGAATGTATCATTCTCCCTTGGTCAAATCAACATGACCAATCTGGGAGAATGTCTTCCCGATGTTGCTAGCTGGAGAAACATCAACATCTTGGGCCATTCACCACTAGCCAAATCAACATGGCCATGTGAGTGAATGTATCATCCTCCCTTGGTCAAATCAACATGACCAATCTGGGAGAATGTATGCCCGATGCTGAAACATCAACAATTTCTACATCATAGATTTTCTAGTTACAACATCATGTACTCTTCTAAAAAATTTCATCATGTTTAGATATGCACCTCCAAAATTTATGTCTTCTTTTGTAATATTTTGATAAATTTCATGAGCATGGGAAATGACCACCTAGTTTGGATAAAGAAATGATATGCGTAGGGATGTTTGGTTTGTTTGCAGATGGTTCTTCATCACTTATCCATGTGACATCCTTTATCCTTGGTCACAACTTTCTCTCTCTATAGGTTGTTACATATTATCAACATATGGCACAAAAATTGATGATATATTTCGGCTATACAAAAGCTCCTAACCTCATACATTAGGGGGCAATCACTATCACTTAAATCTCGCTCACAGTGATATTAAGGTGATCACTAGAAATTTTCACTAGTGCACATAGATACAATAGAGCAATGTCACCCTATGACCATTCAGACTCCACTACAAAAAATGGGTAAAATAACATATAATAACAGTTTTTATGTACTTTCATTTCCCACCCTTTTGATGTTAATGCAAATTGAATGGATTTTCCTTCAAAATCTACACAAACCATTCAAACACAAAAATGACTACACCAACGACGTAATTAAGGAAGCCATGCCTTGAGCCTTGTCTCCATTAATGGAATGAGACCTTAGGTGGGTGGAAATCCTCTCACACTCAAGTGACAATCCCATCTAAACCTTGGACATTCAAGTGGTAAATCCGTTCAATCAGATAGGGAAGGAAGCTATGAATATAGGGCCACAAGTAGGGATGAATAGAGGAAAAATAAGCATTGTTATGTTATCGGGATATTCACTGACTAGCTTATAATACCTTTGATATCAAAAGGGAATAAAAATGATGGATTTAAACATGGCATGAACCAAATAAGAAAACGAGAGTGGCACCTCTAATCCCTAAGTAATATTCTCAAATCACATTGATTCATCCTTCCTCCCTACCCTACTTCCATCTTCCACATCCTATCCTTTCCTCTGCTGGACTAAGCTAGAGAGTCAACTATATTAACCTAACTCTAGATAGAACCCATAAGCAGAAGTGTCACTATCTTGATCAAGCTTCCCCAACATGAAACTAGTAGTTTCCATCACACGTCTAGGGGAGTGTAGCTTAACACAACCCTCCCACGACTCCATGTTTTACCTCCACCCATCTTGATACAACTAGAGTCAATGGGATACTCAATGTGTAATACCTCCACCCTTCCTGATAGAACTAGGGTCAACACCCTATATCAAGCCATAATGTGCACTTACTATTTTTAGAGTCATGTCATCAAACAACCACTTTGGGAAATTTGTGCGTCCTATCAAAACTACACTTACCACAAATCATAGCAATATTTGGAATCATAAATTAAATTATAAATACAACTTATAACATACACTATGTTCTTAATGTCTACTCCAAGTTCCCTTGACACTATAGTCATTTGGTTATTACATAACATGTTGACCTGTAGATTAGCTCACTAATACTCATATCCATGTAGATACATCACAATTTTCATATGTTCATCCATATTTATATTAACATTCAATTAGAAAATGTATGTTTACTTACAACATGCCTCACATCTATTATGCGTTCACAACATAACTTTGAACTAGTATCCATGTACTGAAATTCCACATTTAACTTTGCATGTTTAACCAAATCACATAACGATCATCATCATGAACATATAACATTAAAAATAATATTATGCAACACATAAATAGGTCTAGATGTACACATTTCAAATATCTATCTCAATCTAACTAAGCCCAACAAATGCTAATAATTGAACTACTAAGACGAGTAAATAACAATGTTCTAACTGATTAAGGCCAAGATATGGGGTGTTACAACCCCATTTATTTATACAAACTATCCTTGTGCAATATGTTCAATATATTGGCATTACACTCATCACTGTATGAAGCTATCACAATTTCACACTACGTTGGATGCAGTTCGTCAAGCGACTACTCTAGCTCAATCCACCATCTCTACACTAGATCCAATACAATCATCATTGGCAGATGAAACTGGGTCCTCCACTATTTACTATGTTTCCACATCAGTGAACTCGTGGAATATTTTCCCATGTGTTCTCTATGGGAATTTCAACCATTTCACTTATCTTTTCCCCAGAATCATTGAATCCAGGATCCGTCAGATGACTGATCTTCCACAACTTCATGATTCTCCACCCCCCCATAAGGAAATCCAACATGTCAACTCCCATTTCGACCACAATTTTTCTGCCCTAGCAAGAGAGGGTCATAAATCAGATCCCATCAAACTCTCTGGTCCATTATTGATAGAGGGGCCCACCTTCTACCCCACGGAGTTCCCCGATGATTCCTCGACAAGAAATATCTCTTCCCGGAGAGCATGATACACATGATAATGTACACATCTTTTATATTTTTGGAGCTATTATTATTATTATTATTTTATATGTGGTTCATGGCACCGAAGACCAGTACTCGGTATGTCCATGAAACCCCCCCCCAAAAAAAATAATTATGAGAGAACATGGGGAGGCCAAGCATTTTCAGAATGTTGGGGGCTAAAAAACAAGAGCATTATATAGACCCATTTAAGGGCATCACATGTCACTTACAAGGAATTGAACTTGGGTGGGGAGGGTAATAACCATTCCTCCCAACCACCCTAGCTACATCCAATGGACATTTTTGGAGCTATTATACCTATCTCCTAAGGTAATTTTCCATTTCCCTTAGATATATACACATGTCCCACAAGTAAGACTGCAATTGCCCATGGGATAGAGTCCTCCTTTGTATTTGCAGTTTCTACATTGACTGGCTGCTCAACACCTAACTATGTGTCACACACACATGATGTTCTTGACACCCATATGCCAATTCACCCAATTCATTCTTCTAAGAAATGATTCACCTCCCCTCACTATGTCTTTCATTTAGATGAAGACATATTAGAAGCAATCATGGCTCAAAACTTCCTATGGGATGGAGTGCATCATCATTCCTTATTTCTCCCTTAGGAGATATTTCAATCCACTATACCCTTAGGCATCTATGTGGTTGAAAATAAGGAAATTCCCCCCATGGTAATGTAGATTGGTCAAGAACCCTATCACAACCCTAGACACTTTTGAAAAAGGAAACATGGCCAATATCTTTCCCATTATGAATGTGGACATCTTAGTCAAACCAAAGGTTAGAGTATATCCTCCTCAGAGTGACATGGAGGAGATAATTGCGTATAAATCTCTATTTCAATATTTTTGTGACATGTTTTCCTGGTCTTATGATGAAATTCTCGTATTGGATTCCTCCATAGTTGAACATTGTATCAACACATGGCTAGACACATCACCTATCTAGTAGAAACAAAGGTCTCTTCACCCATTGAAACTATGGACATCAATGTTGAGATCGGTAAGATCCACAAATTTAGTTTCATTTATATGATTGCATATATTTCTTCAGTCTCCAACCTAGTCCCTATCAACAAAAGGTAGGGTACCATATGGTTCTGTACTGAATTTCAGTATTTGAACCAAGCCTGTTCAAAAGACAATTTTTTGACACCATTTAACCAACAAGTTATGATGCATGTGCGAGACATCAAACCCTTTCCTTCATGGATGGGTTCTCAATTTACAATCAAATCCAGATCCACCATGTAGATTAGGACAAATTTCACTACACCTTGGGGCACCTTCTCATATTACATGATGCCCTTCGGTCTCAAAAACCTTTGAGCCACTTTCCAGCATGCCATAACATACATTTTCCATGATCTTTCCCATCTTATCCTAGCCTATATAGATAATCTCATAGCTCAATCCATAAAGTGTTCCCAACACTGGGAGGACCTTTCGATAATTTTTAATAGATGTTGGAAATACAAAATACATTTGAACCCTCTAAATTGTGTTTTCCATGTTACCATAGGGATATTGTTGGGATTCATCTTATCCTAGTATATAATCATAGTGGACCCTCTAAAATTCTAGGCCATTAGCAAGATTCCCCCTCCCCATAACTAATGCTAACTACAAAG
>JASDQU010751908.1:14496-28541 GCA_032191745.1 Picea mariana
AGAAATTAGAGCGCATCCAATACTTGTTCCTCCTAAGGGAGGAATCCAAATCCAGAGGGCTCAAGCTCACACATGGGGAGATAGGACACCTAGGAATCAAAGCCGACAAGGGACAACCAGAACTCTCAGCCAAGAAGACGAGAAGGAAAAAAGGCAGGAAATCAAATAGCTTAGCCCTACAGGAGCTTGGAGCATTGTTGATAAACTCAGGTAATATCAAGAAGATCTTCCCCAACTCCCCCCCATAGGATTAAATGAAGATTATAACATGGAATATAAGAGGCCTAAACAACCCGCAAAAATAGAGAATCCTCAAAAGTAGACTTAGGAAGGAACAACTGGACCTCTGTTTCTTCCAAGAGACAAAACACACTATAGACAAAATGGAAACGATCAACAAAAAACAATGGAGCATGTACAAGATGGTGGAAATCGAAGGACAACAGATGGCAAGAGGTATTCTCACATTTTGGAACCCAAAAGTGATGATCCTAATAGCAACCAAAGCTACGAGACACAGACTTTTGGTTAGCATGCAAATCAATGAAAATATAGAGGTGATTATGTGAACTAATGTGTATGGACCCTAGATGCTAGAGGAAAAGAGAAGAATGATTCTAGACCTAGAAGACCTAAAAACCCGATCCAAAAACCTCCACTGGATCCTGGTAGGGGACTTCAACATCATCACGTCTCTTGCAGAGAAAAAAAGAGGTGCTAGAAGATTGGATAGAGATGTGAAATATTTCTCAATGTTCATAGACATAACAGAGATGGTGGACATCAAAACTAACAATGGATAGTTCACTTAGAATAATAAACGGATGAATAAACATCAAGTAGCGACAAGAGTAGACAGATTATTGGTGTCAAGAGTCTATCATTCTACAGGAGTTAACCTTAGACTAAAATATCCTCCCCTAGGGAGGGTATGATCATTGGGCAATCCAATTGGAAGTAGACTTCCAAACAACACCGAAGAGGAGACCTTTCAGATTTGAGAAATTTCGGATCGAACACCCCACTTTCAAGGAGAATATCAAACAGTGGTGGCAAGAGGAACAGCCAGAGCAAGGGACAAGGATGTTGAAACTCTATAAGAAACTAAATCACATAAAATATAATATTAAGGAGTGGAACAAGTAAATATTTGGAAATATAAACCAAGAGAAAAAAAATATTGAAGACAAAATGAGGAAACTCCAGGAAATATGCATAGCCAAGGGCTACACAGAGGATAGAAAAAAGGAAGAGATCCAGATGACCCAGGAATGGGAAGCCAGGTGCCAGCAGGAAGAAACTCCTTGGTGACAAAAGTCTTGAATCAGATGGCTAATGGAAGGTAAACGGAACACCAAGTTTTTTAATAGAGAAAACATTGCCAGAAGAGCCCGCAATAAAATCCTGGAAATTAAGGATCAGGATGGGATCGAGAGAGAATACCACAAGGAGATTGAGAATACTCTGGTAAATCACTTCCATGGGATAGCCCAGGAACCCAACAAAGACAGAACGAAGGCCATCTAAAGAATATCTCATCACATCCCTTGTCTAGTCACCGAGGAACAAAATAACAACTTAAACAAACCCATTTCTATGGAGGAAATTGACCAAGTGATCGAGGAGATGCCCAACGGGAAATCCCCAGGCCCTGATGGTTTGACAGTGGAATTTTTCAAATCCTGTTTGGAAGTGGTCAAACATGAAATTTATAGGGTACTGGAGGACTCCAGACCGATAGCCTTCATTCTCAAAGCACTAAATGCTACAATGATTACTCTAATCCCCAAAGAAAATTAAGTGAGGACCCCTGACCGATACAGACCCATAGCTCTATGCAATGTGGTTTACAAGATAATATCCAAAGTCATATCCAATAGATTGAAATTCGTCCTACCCACACTAATTTCACAAGAATAGGCAGGTTTCGTGGAAGGAAGACAAATCATGGACAACATCATCCACACCCACGAACTAATACACAACTTGAAAATTCAAAGGAGAGGGGGAATGATAATACAATTGGACCTAGAAAAATCCTATGACAAAATTAGATGGCAATACATGGTCAAGACTCTCGAAGCCTTTGGTTTTACCCAACACTCGATCAGTTGGATTGTCATCCTAGTGCCCACAACAAGTTACTTGCTCCTAATAAATGGAGCCCCAACTAAATCTTTCTGGCCTATGAGAAGCATACGAAACGGAGACCCGCTTTCCCCCTTCCTAATCATTTCGATGATGGAATTTCTCAATCGAAGCATAAAAATCGCAACAACTGTAGGAGAGATAGCAGGCATCAAACCCTTCTAAAATTGCGTTACTTCCACACACCAACAGTTCATGAACAACAACTTACTCCATGGCACACCCATAGTCAAGGAATAAAAATCCTATAAAAGAATCTTAGAAGAATTTGGCGAAGCCTCGAGGGCCAAGATCAACCACTCCAAATATATGATCTACTTCTTCAACACCAACCCATCAATCCAAAGAAACCTGGCCAATATTTTGGGTTTTGAACGCAAAACACTCCCAACAAAGTATTTGGGCATCCCCCTGATAGATATAGCATACAAAATGTTGGCATGGGAGGGAGTGATCAACAAGTTACGGGAGAGGGTGAAAAATTGGACGTATAGATTCCTCAATCTAGCGGGTAGACTCATATTGACCAAGTCGGTTTTGCAAGAAATTCCAACCTATATGATGTCTGTATTTCCATCCCCCAAAGGAATACTACAAAAAATAAGAACCATCCAAACGGACTTCCTATGGCACGGAGCAGAAACAAAGAAACAATGGGCCTTGGTGGCCTAGAAGAAGGTCTACAAACAAAAAAGAAAAGGTGGCATGGGGCTAAAAGACCCACAAGTAACCAACGACGCATACATGGAAACACTCTGGTGGCGATGGGTCAAAGAAACTGCTACACCATGGGTAAACCTTTGGAAGGCCATGTATGCACCAGACATAAATGACTAGGACCGAATCCGCTTTAGGGGCACCAGGGAGGGATCAACCATCTGGAATATAGCTTGGTGCAACAAAACCTGGATCCAAACACACAACTTTTTGGAAGTGAGGAATGGAAAAACAACCATATTCTGGGAGGATGCTTGGCAACAGGAACACAGAATGGAAAATCCGAACAGGGAGGAACTCCAACAGGACATGACCGTGCAAGGAAAAACCATAGTCTACCATTACTGTAAACAAGAAATAGATCGCAACATATGGAGAATCTGGGACAATCTCAGTTCGCAAAATAGAGAACAGACTGCAACAAGCGTGAAAGAGGTGGAGGAGGAACTAAGGAAAATAAAAATTGTAGTATCGAAAGAAGAGGATCAAATGAGACGGGGACAAAAATATGGCGGGGAATTCAACTTGAAAGAAGTCCGACATTTCATCACAGACCAGGACCAAGAATATCCAACGCGACAATGGGATAAGCTTTGGAACAACCCCCAATGGCCAAAAATTGGAATTTTAAAATGGTTAGTACTTCACAACCATATCCTAGCTTGGGAAAACCTAAGGAAAAGGGGATTTATCATCCCATCACGATGCCACCTCTGTCAAGCTAAGGAAGAAACAATGAATCATCTCCATGACAAATGCAACTACACAACAAAGATCTGGGATTAGGCAGAAGGTATCTTTTGACAGTCCAATAGGATCTAAGGTAACATCTGCGTAACCATCAATAACTGGAATGAGAATTACAGTGAAAATGAAGAGGCTAACCTTTGTTGGAATCTCATTCTAGGGATGATCATATGGGCAATATGGAAAGAAAGGAACTGGCACATCTTGAAGAACGAAATATGGTCGGAAGGGAAACTCAAGGAAACAATAATCTCCCTGATAAGAGAAATGGTGCAGAGTTGCAACTTCCAAACGGGAAGAGTGCAACTCGTAGGCCAGGATTCCAAAATCCTAGATGTTTTTCACCTAAAATACAGGCACAACCAAACTCAAGTAAGGTGGCCACCGCAAGTCCAAATAGGAGAGCGCAATTGAAATCCCCCTCCAGTAGGGTCCCTCAATTTGAATTTCTACGAGGCGTCAAGAGGAAACCCAGGAATGATAGGAATGGGAGGAGTAACCAGGGATACTGACAGAAACATAATCCGGTTGTATGTTGGGAGTATGGGAAACTCAGCCAACAATGCCATGGAATTCAGAGCCCTGGAGATCGGTCTCGAGATCCTAAGCTGTGAAAGGATGACAAACAACATCGTGGAAGGTGACTCCATGGTGGTTATCAACATAGTGAAGAAACTCCAAAATGGCACCAAAGTGGACAAAATTCAGAGGTATTGGCGCTTAGCACACTCCTTGAAAAACATCCAGGAGCATCTGCAGACAACGAATATAGTGGAATTCCGCTAGGTACGCAGGTCAACAAATGGACTAGCAAACAGAATCACTAATGAGGGGGACCTCAAGGATGATTTTAGGGGCTAAATTTCGCTCATGGGCTAATTTTCCATGCTTTTTCCAAAAATGAGATTCGTTATTTTAAAAATGATTCGCCCAAATTCTACAAGATAAAATTATTTTACCTTAAAAATCACCAAAATTTTATAAAAACTATATAAAATACTTAGAAATTTGAATACTTTTTAAAAATAACGCCAAACATTTATAGTTGATATATGAAGGATTAGTAATATTCGCCAAGGTTTCTACATTTTAAAATAAATTTCCATCCTTAAAATCATCCCTGGAGGGGGTTAGCAAGGAAGGAACATAACTAGACACTACCTAGAGTAACATCCCRAATAGTTAGTTTCGAACAGACTGCATCCAACTTGTGACAAAAGACCGTGACGGACGCCTAAGTACGGACGGCCACACAAAGGAAGGAGACGCAAGGCTAATTGGCGGGCAYGAAGGATCCAAGTAGAATCTGATTGCCCTTCACTCGATCACAAGTTACAATGCAGAATCATACCACATAGCAGATGAGGGTACGACACCAAGGTCATGTCAATAGGAGGAAGTACATGGGTAGTTCGTGGGAAGATAGCGAAGGTAATCAATAGGTCGATAATGGATAAGGGAAAAAGGTGTTACCATGGACAAGTATGGATACACCTCACCCAAGTGCAGGTACGGGGAGTAGCACAGTTGTTTGTACAATGTGTAGGGGAAAGGGATGGTACAGGGGTTACGATCGAGTCATCATGAGCACACATACCCAGACAGGGAATAAGGACTGGAAGGTACACCGCTATAGGTAGACCATGATTTCTAGGATGATCCCACAGTTGGGGAAAGCCCATAAGAGAAGGAGCACCAAGAACAAATATAGATAGGAAAATAACAACTGCATGAACTACCATATAAACTGGGGATGTGTAGATAGGAAAAGGAGGAGATTCCAAGGAAAAAACAACCACAAACCAGCAGAGATGGTTTGTATGAAGAAAACTCACAGTAAGAGAATCCCCAGGGGAAAGAACCTCTAACAAGCCCCCGGAGGATTACAAGGATGGAACAAGCGGCCAGATAAGACAAGGGAACCTTTCATATGATGGTCGAACCAAAGGGAAAATAAATCATCACCAAGTGGGAGAAAGAAATTAACACTAAATGCAAGGGTAAAGATTGGAAGGAACTGATTCAGGTAGCAGACTGGATAAGGGACCCAGGAGCCACACAGCCCAGAGTAACTCCCTTCCACAAAACGATGGAGGAGGCATGGCAAACAAATATGTTAATAGGCAAGATGAGCTCTAAAAGGATAGGTGCTAGCCGGAAGGATAATAGGGACCACAAAAAAATTCTTACAGAGATCTTGAGTCACATCACAAACCTGGAGGCCAGTACAAAATGGCTAGTTGAGGACCAGAGGGACCAGAAGGAGAATATGGAGCGAATGGCAACCCAATTCCACCTACACTTGTGCTACGTCCATCACATGGGCATCATGCCAATGGACTAGAATGGACCCCCAACCTTTATCAAAAAAACTCGCACAGTGGTCGAGAGGGATGAGAACAAGGATAGGAAGGATGAAGGAAAAAAACATCTCATAATCCTGGACTAGCGCCGGGTCGGCAATTGGTGAAGTCTTGTTGCTCAGCGTAGGGTCAGCCTCCTTTTATATGTTGTGTCTTTTTACATATATGTTTTTGTTTAGCTCTTCAAAACTGATATGGTAGGGTTGGGCTGGTTTCCCAAGGTGGCAGCCGAGCCATACCCCTCTGCTTTCTTAGAAAACACAACTCCATAACCCCTGATCTGGTCTTCGTTTTGACAGATCAGAGAGTCCCCCACTTTTTGTACCATAATCTTTTTTAATAATACAGGAATCTACACTCACTTACCAAAAAAAACAAACATATATATCTCATTCAGAAGAAAATATATAATGTGAATTTTTCTTTGTGGAGCTTCTTCTTGACATTCATTACTCAGCTAAACTCTTCCTCTCGTTCGTGATGGTATACATTTTATGAATTCATCGTTGGCATGCCTCCGTCTACACCAAAACCCCATGGGCATGATGGCAGTGGGAGACTTTGGTGAGTTTGGTTATTATTGTAGAAATAAATTGAGTTTGTATTACACGGAAGAACCATAGGTGTAATGTCAACAATGGAAAATTACAACCCTATGCATATTCAAATATTATTAATGATTTAGCCATAATGAAGCATTCCAAAAGGATAATTAGTGAATCAAATTGTTCGTGCCTCACTAAAGGGAATGGATTTACGGAGGGACTTTTTAATAGCAAAGGGAGAGTTCTCACCTTTTGTTTTGTTTAACATAGACTAAGAATATCAATACAATTAAGTGTTTTTAATTATTTCTACGTGGAGTACTTTTATTTCTTGATGCCATTAACTTGGTTGATTATACCTTAACGTTGTACTAGAATGGAAGCCTCATATGTATTATGTGGAGACTAATTTATCTAGAATAACTTTTAAAATTTGTATATTAAATGTTGATTCTTTAATATTATGTAATATTAATTATTTAATAAAAAAAAATTATTGAAAAAATAGTTTATAAGTGTATTTTAAATATAAATAATAATTTATAATTTGGAATTATATGAGAAATATTTTATAGGCATATTGAAAACTAAATTAACTTATCTATAGAGATTCTAAGTTGAGTATAATTGTTTTTCCTTTATAGTTATTTCATTATGAAAGTGCATTTTCCTTATTGTCTAAGTCAAAAGTTTTTAACAATTTTTTGGTTCTAAAACAAATCTTAAAAATACTTATAATTGGTTAAGAGTTCAATTTTCTTAAACAAAAGAAAATAGGTTAATGCTTAAAAACAAAAACAAAAAATGAAATCTACCTCCTTACGAACTACTACAGGTTTATTGTATGAAACACGATTTTAGGATCATTTCAATTAACATGAATTTTCTTAGACAATAACAATGATTCAATCCATATTTATTAGTAATAACTAATAATATCTATCTTCACTACCAATTAACAAATAAACTATTATTTCCTCCGTGTTTGTTATGGCTCATCCAACTTGTTTCATTTCACTCTCCTAGCTTTGCACTTTCTTTGGCTATGTTCAGTCTAGTTTTCCCTCACCACAATCCCACAGGAGCATGGAAAATATAAGAAGGGACCTTCTTGAAATAGCTATGCAACCAAGAAGCAATGCCTCCTCAAGCTTACCCGTGCTTCTTTGAAATCTTTGATTCGTTGTGAAAGGGTGCAAAAGTTTCCTCCAATGGTCTATGTAGAGGAGGAAATTTTAGAAGAACAAATCATGGTGTCGTCGGATTCCCTCCTCTACACTATCGCAGACCCCAGAGATCAGCCTAGCACCAGTCTTAGTGCTTTTACTATAATAGGTTCCATGGAAGGGGCGACTTGTATAATCGAGGAAGGAAATCCTTTCGCCAACAACCCATTTGAGATTTCTCTTCCAACTTCTACCTTGGTCTTAGAGTCACACTCTACTTGATTCCTGGCATGAGAGCATCTAGAGCTCATTTTTGAGATGAGAAGGGACATGATGGAGTAGCTCCATAGGAACACTTTACTCAACAACATACTCGACATCATGTTTGAAGCACTCTTGAGCTCGAAAACCCAAAAGCACTTCCTGACTTGCGCACAACCATACATCTTCACTCTTCATGGCAGTACTGAGGACAATGCAGATGTTAATGGATCTTTTGATGATTAATCCTTTAAGCTCTTTGCATTTCCTTTGCAAAAAAATAGTGAATTTTCATATTCCTCTTCAGATTTCTCATTCCATGTTTTGTTCAGATTTTCTGCTTCATGTTATGTTTAGACTTCTTGTTGCATGTTGAGACAGTTTTGTCTGAGTACTATTCTTCCACCTATTCTGGTTTCCAAATGTCTGGTGGAACAAGTGGGGGATTTTTTATTTTTTTCCAACCAGAACATAACACTGACATTTGTTTCGGTTTCTACTTGTTTGGTGAAACATATGACAACCCCTCATACATGATTTGATATGTACAATCACAATTGTTTTTAAAGGAAATAAAACCACCTTTTTTATTTAAAAAAAAACAATTAAACTATTATAAATTTTACCCCTTTAAAAATATATAATATTTTCTTTCCATTTTATTTTCATTCACGTTGAATTGTCATTCCAAATGATATAAATAAATATATAGTGTTTTATTTCATGTTATATATTAGTGGATGCGAAAGATAGTTGTGGTAGAAGGAAAGGAAATGTTCAAGTATTGTCTATTTATTTTCTTTGTTTTTAATTGTAGGTATAACCGAACAATTCTTTGTTTTTGATTGTAGGTATAACCGAACAATAGGATGAATATTGTGGGCTCCATTTTCACCATATGTTTTTTTTTTTGGTTTCTTAAAACATTTTGTTTTGTGGGTGAAGTAGAGTCGTTTATTATCTTCAAACGATGTTATGATTTGTTGACATGTAAAACAAATAAAAAATAAAAAAATAAAATTGTATCGCATTGTAGTTTGTGTGAATTATATAGTTATTCTCCATAACTTTAAAGAGTATTATGTAATTGTATTGCCTAAAAGAATTTACATGAAAAAAATCCAAACAATAGATTCATAAAATATCTATTAAATTCATAACATATTTTAAAATATCTATCAAATATCTTGTTTTACATTGATATGTGTCCTTTTATAATGAGGATATCTATTTCATTGTTTCTATATATGGGTTTGTATTGATTTAATATATTATATTTATTTGAATGTTTATGTTTTAGTTTCAATATTGTATTAATTTCATTCAAGACATAATTCAAACAACATTCAAGACATAATTCAAACAATATGGTGCATTGATTATGTTGATACTGTAATGAAAATGAAATGATTTAGAATATAGAGAAAAAGTAGTTGCATTGATTTCAAGAATGGAATAGCTCAAAATATATGGTGCATTGATTTCAATAATAATGTTATTGTGAAAAATTATTCAAGATATTAATTGAAGAAAAAAAATGATTCAATGCATTTATCAAGTAAAATAGATTGTACAATAACAAACTGTAAACCAATTTCAAAAGACATTCTCAAATTGTGAAAAAAGTTCTCGATGATAAGTTGAAGTTCATCAAAGTCCATCACTTTGTTTAATTGAGTGCGATTCCTTTTTTTGTATTTTCACATTATAACCATTAGAATATTAAGAATATAGAATTCATTGAAACAAAAAACATACAAAAGAATAAAACACAATTATGAGGAACATAATAAACTATTGATATCAAGATTTAAATGTTTGAAAGGTTTTCAAAAGCAAATTCCTTTCTTATATGATCATTCTGAAAACATTGAAAAGCTTGTGGGTAAATGGAAAAACTACTTGTATGGATAAAAACAATTATGACCATTTAAAGTTTTGACATGGATAGTTTTGAAGTAGCCTTACTTTCTATATTATAAATGATTCCTAGTAAATTCCAAATAATTTGTTTTATCTCAAACATATACATATATATAATGATGATCCTCTACAATTTTCACATGATCATTTATATCTAGAATCAACCTTTATTCATCTTAAACTACGGATCTACTAAACACAAAGCGATTAAACGATTACCTAGAGTTACAAATATTTCTATTTAATAATGATAAAATTGCATATTAAAAGTTTTATTTCTATATATTTTATAAATATGATTATTCATAAACACTTATTTTAATATTTTGTTTCTAATATTTAAAATATGAGTGAATAATTATCTTAACTTTTAGGMATTAGTTACCTTTTAAAGATTCAAAATAATAGAAAATAAACTAATAATCTTAAATTTAAGTTATAGTAGTAAATTTAARAAAAATAATTATTAGAATTTCACTCCATTTCTATATTAAAAATAGTCATTTCATCAAGTTAAAATTACAAGTTTAACAAAATTTTCATAACAATTTTTTTATAATAACAAATGTGAAAATAAAATTATAATTTTAATAAAAATTARATAACTAAATAATTAGAAACCTAAATTAAATTCTAAACAACATATTAATTTTTTTGAAAAGTTAAAATACTTAACATCCAACAATAAAACTAACTAACATATTAATTTTTTTGAAAAGTTAAAATATTTAACATCCAACAATAAAACCTTGGTCATTGGTAAAATGCCTATCACTTTTCAATATTGATCCTCAGCACGGAAAGGAAGATAACCTTCAAGGGCACTTTCACTCCCTACTTATACGAAGTCGTTTCATCTTAAACAAACATAACTATTCGTTTATGGTCCTTAGAATCCGATTTCTAACTTTTAGATGATTTACACAAATTGGTCTAGGACGAGGTAGGACGAGGTTCCACCCATGAAAGTTTCTCCTGAATATTTGATCCTCCTTATATGAAGAGCAACACAACATTATATTTAGGAGAAGAAACCCTCTTATGAGAGAGCTCGAAAGTTTCATTGGCATTCATACTTGCAAATGGACATAGTACTTGTTGGGCTTCGCCTATCTTTCCTGACCATAAATTGGAAGCTGGAAGTTTCCATTTTTATTCCAATAATTATAGTTTTAAGCATATCCATTACATAAAATACGGAAATTTTATGCCTGACAATCGAACCCCAGACATTGAAGAAGAAACGAACTAAACAGTCCGCATGACCCAAAAGAAAGTGAATACAGAAATCTTATGCCTGACAATCCAACCCCAGACATTGAAGAAGAAACCAACTAAACAGTCCGCATCAGACAAAAGAGAGTGAATACAGAAATCTTATGCCTGACAATCCAACCCCAGACATTGAAGCAGAAACCAACTAAACAGTCCGAATGAAACAAAAGAAAGTGAAAATGTCTATGTTGTTTTGATAGGACGTTCCATAACATTTTACATGAGCGCGGTTCTTATCTGTGACCCCGAGGAAAACCTCGTCGCCGAAGCTGCCATGATTATATTGAAGTCCTAGATCCCCAGGAGTTCCCTCGTTATACGCGCGGTAGTGAACATTCTTGGTAGATGGAGTAGATACAGTACCACCAAGGATATATCTTGCTATTTTCTTTTCCAAGGAAAATTGCTGCTGAAAATTCTTGCTCATTTTCTTGTTTTAGACAATGATACTGAATCTAAACTTCTCTGCCATGAATCCTTGATTACCTTGTCGTCCCTGATTACTTTGCTGAGCAGGTACATAGAGTTGGGCAGCAATCAGGACAACCAACTTGCAGATCCACTTCTAAATGTCCTACACACTTAAGCCCAAGAAACTAAACTACTAAAACTATCCTACCAAATTAAATATATCCTATTACTTCGAAAAAAAACGTTAATATTGATATAGATTTCTAACTCATCATCATAGTCAATGGTGCGAACCAGGAGGAGCGGTGCGGCCTATAACTGGACTACGGTCTATCGGATAAACACAGTCATAGCGTTTTCGTTCATATTTCTACTACTTATCTCAACGACCATTTTTCCAGGAGAATATTTTTGGACCGTTTGTGTACGGATTTCAACTCTCGGATACAACATGAAACCACCGACTTTCTCGCGGTGAATAACGTCCTGGTACGACCTGTATTCTGGAGTTCAAATAACAAGCCCTATGACTAGACAACGGATTATGTTCACATTCTTGTTTTAGGGATTGATACTGATTGGAAACTTCTCTGCCATAAATCCTTGATTAGCCTGTCTTTCCTGATTACTTTGCTTACCATGGCAGCAATCAGAACCGCCCGCTTGGAGGTTCGCCTCTAAACCTCCTACAGACGGAGCCCAAAAAACTAAACCGCTAAGACATACCCACCCAACTAAATAAATCCTTACCATTGATATAGATTTAGCTTATCATCGTAATCAATGGGGTGAATGAGGAGCGTTGCGGCCTAGAATGGGCTATGATCTATCGGATAAAACACAGCCATAGCGTTTTCATTCACACTTCTACCAATGATGTCAACGACCATTCTTGAAGAAGAATATTTTTGAACCGTTTGACTAGTTATTTCAACTCTCGGTTACAACATGAAACCACAGACATTCTCGCGGTGAATAACATCATCGTATGACTTCCATTCTTGAGTCCAAATTACAAGCCCTATGATTCGACTAAGGATTACCTCGGCTCTGAAATATCGATTTTCAATGAGCAAGAAGGAACGAGGAAACAATACATGGGCATAAGGATAAAACTAGAAGCAGTTTTTCCATATAAACCACCGTTCATTCTGCAACTAAATTCAAAACTAAAACGCTCTTCCACTAAATTCAAAACTAAACCGCTCTTCCACTACATTCAAGACAAAAATAGTATTTGTTTTGAAGTATTAACAGATAGAAATAGTTTCTATTTAAGGTATCTAACAAACTCTATTGTCAAAATTTGGGATAAGGATGAGAATTCAGTTTTTTTGTTAGGAAGAAAGGCTATGTTTTTATTATATAAATTTTCAGAGTTGACGATTGATGCAACCCAAGCATTTCATTGATCTTTAACAAAAACCAGTATTCCTTTACATCTGTGTCAAAAGAGAAGAAAAACGAAACGTTTGTGCTTATTGATGCTGTTTATCTGAAAAATGCATACTTGCAAAAGGACTTTGTAACTGTGAGATTTCACCAATAAGTCCTAACCACAAATCGGAACTTGAAGTACTAAATAGTTATCTCCTTTTTATTTCTATAATCATAGTTTTAAGCATATAAAAGACATACATAAAGGAGATGATATGCGAGACATTACATGAGCACGGCTCTAATCCGTTACGCGATGAAAAACCTCATCGCTGAATATTGGTTCGAGAGAATGTAATGATATTGAAGTCCTAGATCGCAATCATTTCCCTCCTTACTTGGGGCATTGACATAGAAAATCTATATGTGATACGTGATATGGAAACATTTACGAAGATATAATATATCATACTCCTTACAAAAATCATCGATTTGATATGGATTTCGCTTCGCCGCATATTCAATGGAGAGAAGCAGGAGGATTGCCGTGTCCTATACCTGGGCTATGATCCATCGGACTGAGGGGCGCCATCACGTTTTCTTTCATACGTCTGACAATAATCTCAACATCAACTTTTTCAGAAGATTTTCTGAAACTTTGACTATTGGTTTCAGCTATCCGATACAACGTCAAGCCACCGACTTTTTCTTCGTGAGTAATATCCTCATATGGATTGCTTTCTGGAGACGAAATTTCAAGCCCTATTCTTTGACGATGGATTACCTCCGTTCTCAAATCTCGAGCTTCAGTCAAGGAGAAGGAACAGAGCAAACAATATGTAAGCATAATCATAAAAAGGGAAGCAGTTCTGCAATATAAACCACCCTTCATTATGCAGCTAAATTCAAGAGTACTAGTTTCTTCACAAAATTGGAAACTAAACCAATCGTGTATAAAGTAATAAGAAACAGAAATAGTTTCGACCTAACGTAACTTGAAACTATCTGCTAATGCTCTTAGAAGAGGCCTCTCAGTCTTATTTATCATGGGGATTCAAGATTTAAAACCATCCTTACAACTATGAGCTCCAATCAACGACTCCCACGCATTC